>VDFB02294866.1:0-26600 GCA_007258455.2 Sequoia sempervirens
TTTCGTCAAACTTACTTGGTTTGCACAGTTGATCTATTTACCTTTCTGTTAGTTGTTATTGTATATACAGACTAGCAACCTTTTTGCAAAAAATTGTTGCATTTATAACCCTTGTAACACTATACATTTTATCATGAAATATAATTATAACTATTCACCCTATTTATCAAAAAAAAATATGTTGTTCCACTAAAAAGAGTCATTGATTGTTCTTTACTCGAAATATTTTTGTCACAAAATTTTCCTTTTATTTGTGTAATGCTTGTGTTTAAATAGTAATTCAAAAACTTATTTGTATTTTTATTATCAGATTCAACTACCAAATAGTTGAATGTCATGTTGACTTTTATTCTTAAACCTAAATTAGCATAGTAGACAATATGAGTAGTAAATGACAAAAAATTACAGGTTGATATAGTCTATAATATAAACTTAACATTGACCAATTATATTAATGTTTTGGAATTATTGTTTTATGCTAAATTGATCATTTTCTATTCAAATGCTAAATTACTTAATATGTTACAATACATTTTCTACAGGAGATCAAAATAAAAGATGCACATATTGTGCATCACAACGTGGATCAAACAAAAACTATATATAGATGGTTTATCAAATCTTTTATAAATTGTATAATAGTCTAGTTTAGCAAGCAATGGTTGCTCCTTTTTATTACAATGACATGCTATTCCCATCTGCTGTTGTATTTGTTGAAATGTGCCTATTTATTTTTCTTCTCATCTTAGTGAAGGATACTCCTCAATTTATTATACTATTGTTATGCAATGTAGTAGTGTTCTACTTCCTTGCATAGATTACTCTCAATTCCTTTTCACTGAAAATATGAGTAGCCAACTTATGATTCAGAATCCAAGGAATTGGAGACACAACAAACCTTACCTTAATGTCTTAAAGAAATGGATACATTGCTAAGAAAATCAAGTAATTGAACAAGTAAAATTGAATCAGAAGGGATTCAAAAACTGTAAGAAGCAAAACAAATATAAAGGTGTTAAGAGGTGCCCATGGGGTTATTTTGTTGTATAAATTAGGGATCTTGCATCTAAGCAATGCCAATGGCTTGAAACACTTGATACAGTTGAAGAAATTACTAGTGCCTATGATACAACTGCTAGGTCCATTAAAGTAAATTAAAAAGATTACAAATTCCAACTATATTAGTTCAAACCCATGCAATTTCTTCAAATATGTTTTGTTATTATCTTGCAAAGTTGACTCTGGTACTAAAGTAAACCAGTTTTTGGTTTAATCCACCAATATAATGCAACATTCATCATCTGATTATATGTTTAAGAATATAACAGATATAAAATAGAATTCCAAAGTCAAAGAAGCAGCAACAAATGATGCTTACTCAACCATAGGTTTATTGGATAAAGTAATATGTAAATACTTTCTACATTCAAAATATAGTAGTGCTATTGAAGACAATCACAAGAATGTTGTTGATGATATTAACACTTTTTATATGCCTAATGCAACTACTTTTCCATGCAATGTTGATATTGCTACATCTGAAGTGTTAATTGCAAAAATTGATAACTTGACAAACACAAATTTTGAGTGATTATACATGAACCAAATTAGTGGCATGATTCTTGACACCAAGTTTTGGTTTCAAATGCCTATTCATAGCAATTGACTATAATAATACTACAAAATAGTAAACCATGTCATTGGATATTCAAATTATTTGCTATTATTATAGAAATGATTTCATATTAATTAATTTTTTTGCCAATATTTTTATAGATGATGCAAAAATTGTTCAAAGTTCTATCGAACAATTTCTTATGTGGTTTGAATCTACCAACCTTGCCACTGAGATGAACAAAGCTGATTTCGATTCAAACATTGAGGATATGCTTTAGTGTCGCCACATGGATACTGAGAATTTGAACAAAATCCTTCACAATGCCCATTGTTCTACCACTAAGAAACCTGCTAATTCCACTGCAATAAAATAATTGCATTGTGAGGTTTGTTTACAGACTGTAGTGGAAGTGTAGAAACTAAACACTAGATTACATAATAAGGATGAAAGCATAAAGTTCTTGATTGAATATAATGCCAAAATTATGCATAAATTTGCAACCATGTTCTCCTTTCTATAGAGTTTGAATATGAAGACGTGAAAATGTCTATAATTTTGAAAAATTTGAAAAGATGTATAACTTTCCCTCAAACTACTCTCTATTTTGCATTATAATTCAAAACCAAAAATCTAGTATAATTTTTTTTTGACATATTATTATTCTGATTTCATTTTTCCAATCGTCTATTCTCTTATGCTCGAATTTTCTTGTGTATGCATGTTTATAAAATTTAGAATTACAAATCTAATTTAATTTTTTTGTTTATTCATCTTGAAGTTTCCTAATGCAATATTTTTCTTTCTAAAAAGTAAAAAACAAACATCATATCAATCAATATTTTGTCTCTATTTGAAAATTATACTTGCTTGATAGTTTCTATTGAAATTTGTGCAATTAAACTCTTTTGCAACTTAGATTTATGTAAAGATTATGAAAACTAGTTAGTATATTAATTAATTTCATAACACAACAAAATGAATTAACGCTAATCTATCTTATTAAGTACTAGAAACCTATGCTGCTTTTGCATACTATTAAAAATCAGCAAGATTATAATAGTAATTTAAAATAATTACAGATTCAAAGATATTGTAATGACATGACTATAGAAAACAAAACAAAAAAATGCTCTCTAATCATATGCAAAAGAAAAACATACAATTCATATTTGATTGATATCAAAGATGGAGACTATGTCATCATCCATGCCAATTTTGTTCAACAATAATCAACACATCATATGAAAAGCTAAGTATAATATTTTCCAAACATTTCTTACTATATTCATGTTTCTATTCATTGCATATTATTATATAATACAATTATGATTTTCTAACAACTATCTCAATATAGTAGTTGCAAGTAGCAAATGAGATACAAAAGGGGATAATTTACTTCTACTATATTGACAGCTAAAACATGTCTAATGAAGATCTATTTGTTGTTTTCAAAAATTTGTCATGACACCAACTATAAACTTCAGTTGTATAATTTTTTATGATATGTTTCAATTGCTACTTACATAGTTATTTGTATAAACTTTCAAGTTACATGATCTCTATGATACAGTTCTAAGTCTATGAATATATATTTGTATTCATAAATATTTGTAAACAATAAAATACGTCTCCTACCTAAGTGTTTCAAACAACCAAACACAACCCACAATCAACAGGAATCTGATGTACTTGTCTACAAAGTCTATAATATTTGCATTACTGTCTTTGCCATAGACAAGTGTGTTTTTTATCCATAGAAGAAAGTGATCATGTTCATTTCCAAGATTTTGGAATTCAGTTACAAAGAAATAGTCTGGCATTTCCAAAGAAGGAATCATCTGTAAATAACAATCTTTTGATTGCATTTATTCTATGTCTATAGTAACATGCACAAGTAATTTGATCTTTTTTGATGAGATTGAATTTTTCATTTTGATTTTTGCTATAAGCTTTTTGTTGTTCTAATCTTGATTGATGTGAACTATGTAATTCTTCAAGTGTATTTGATAGAGGATCCCAATTTTGTTCGGCACTAGTAAATGTAACAAAAAAAGTGGGTGGTTAGTTGTTGTAAATAATCAGGGGATGTTCTCATCCTTTTGAGATCAATATAACCAAATACCTGATTTGGGTATCTTCTCTAGGTTAGGTTTATCGTTGACATGTTTAGCTAGTAGCTTTCTTCCTTTTAGTTGACCTTTACAAATTCTTATCCACATTGTAGACATAACTTGTTGTACGAGTATTTTAATGGTCTTGAAAAATAAGTTTGTTATGTGATAAGCAAATTGTCTATTTGAATGTAGCAGTTCCCATTGTGCAATTTTTTTGTATGTGAATTTTTTAACGATATCATCATGTGGATTGCCAAAAAATAGTGTAGGAATATTCATCTCTTCAGAATACTTATCTTTAAAGATTCCAATTGGGCAATGCTCTTGTGTAGGTGCTATTTCTATGATTTTGTCTTGCATTTTATGCATAGATCTAGATTCAGTAAATCCATGTATTAAAGATTTAGAGGGATTTTGATGTTCTTTGTCACTTTTAGAATCATTTTCAGTTGTACTTTGTTCATTGCTGTTTTCATTTTGATCATTGATTTGAATTGCTTCTTCCTAGTCTTTTATTTATTTCAACATTTTCCATTTTGTAGAGAAATGTTTTGCTTGATTAAGTCAAGGCATGCATGATAGTATTTTGCCATACTATGCCTTTTTGGAATGAATTTTTATATTCCAATCGTCTCTTAAGAGAAATAGCGATTGTTGATGTGTCATCAATAGATTGTGGTAGTTCTTTTTGTATAATGTTCATGTTAACTGAAACATTAATGATAGAACTAGTTAATTCTATTTGTGATCTTTTGTATCCTAGTTTCCAAATTTGAGCAAATGCAATTCTAAGTGAGACAAGTCGTTCTAATTGCGATAGAGTTTGTATATATTTCAATGGTTGGTTTGTTCGAATATTATGTGGTGTTGCATATTTAGGAAGCATGGATTGTTTCAATGATGTAAGACATTTTTGACAAATAGAATTTGTCAATATTGGATCATTAGATTGTATTAATTTGTAATAGGTTTGTTTGTATTTGTCTTTGAAAATCCTAATGTCTTTGTTGAAATACAACATTTGACAAGTTGAACATGCATATTTTGGTGTCTTGAATTTTTTTTTCAAAAATTGCTATTGTTGACAGTGAATTCTTTTGTTTTGATGTTCTAGATATCATTGATTGGTTGTTGCGTATTCGTTTCTTGTTTTTGTAGAGTGAAGTATTATTGATATTTTCTAGCTTTTTCCTTTTGATAGGTTTCACAATTTGATTTTGATTATTATTTGTAATGAATTGTTTAATTTGTGGGAATGTTGTTAGTGATGGTAGTTAAGATTTTGTGTTTGGGAACTTAGAAGTGGCTCAAAATGTCCATTACAAGGATTTGCATCGTGGAAAAGGATGGAGTATGAGTCTGCATTGATTGATTTGTTGAAGTGCAAGTACTTTTTTCTTGTTGTCATTGACCAAATACATATTTGTATTTTTAGCCATTTGGATAGCCAAAAAATACAAAATATATCTCCCCTTAGTCCAATTTTTTTGTTAGTTGTAGTTGGTTTTGCAGATAATTGCATTCTACGTAGATATGTTTTAGGATCATCTACTTTGTGTAATTCATGTAGAGTTTGAGGATCCAAGGTGGGGTGGTATGAATTAATTGCCTCTTTTTCACCTTTTCTAAGGTAGGTTAAGAAGTAATCAATGGTTTCATTTCGTAGTTGGATTGATGTGTACTGATATTTGAGTAAGAGTTCTAATGAGTCAAACAAACAATCTACAACATTGTACTTAAATTTGTTCATTCTAAATAGTCCATTTTTTAGTGCAATATCAATGTTGGAAACTTGAGTTTAGTCTCTGAATTGATAATTGTCTACATCTATCATTTCTATTTTTTGTATGTCCACTAGTTGTTTTGATGTTTTCATTTGTTGGACATGTTTGTTACTTTGATTTTGATTATTATTTCTAATCAGTTGTTTGAGTTGATGAAATGTCGTTGGTGGTTGGTAGTTTAGAGATTGTGTTTGAGTACTTAGAAATGGCTCAAAGTGTCCATTGGAAGCATTTGCATCATGAAAGAGAATGGAGTATGACTCTCCGAGGATTGATTTGTTGAAGTGCGAATACTTTTACCTTGTCATTGACCAAAGACATATTTGCATATTTAGCCATTTGGATAGCCATTGATTACAAAATAGATCTCCTTGTAGTCCAATTTCTTTGTTAGTTGTAGCTAGTTTTACAGATAATCACATTCTATCTAAATATGTTGTAGGATCTTGTACTCCATGCAATTGGTCTAGAGTGTGTGGATCTAATTTGTAGTTATATGACTTTATTGCTTATTTTTCATCTTTTGCAAGACAACTTAGGAAATAATCAATATTTCCATTTCGTAGTTGGATTGATGTGTAACGATATTTGAGTAGCAATTCTAATGAGTCAATTAAACAATCTCCTACATTGTACTTAAATGTCTTCATGCTACATAGTCCTTGGCCTTTTAATGCAATATCGATATTGCAAGGTGGACTTTGACTTCTGAATTGGTAGTTTTTTTTTTTTTTTTTTTTTTTTTTTTTAAAATTGCCGAATGGAATTGCTTGACCCTATAAACTTTCACAGTCTTGCTCAAACTTTTAAGCGTGGCCGTATTTGGCCTTGTTTCACGCCCTCCGGTACCAAGGGCCAGAGGGCAGAACTTCGTGACCAGTGGTATAGCAGGTGCACTTAACCAATAGAACTAGGGCCCATACTTACGAATTGGTAGTTGTCTACATGTATCACTTGCATTTTTTCTATGTCTAGTAGTAATTTTGATCTCTTTATTTGTTTGGCTTTTGATGATTTTATATATTGTTTTGTTAGTTTTTTAACTCTTCTCCTTATGCAACAGAGAATTCCTATTGTCATTACAATATATTTGAATTTATAATTATTTTAAATTACTATTATCATCTTGTTAATTTTTAATACTATGAAAAATGTAGAGATATTTGTAGTACTTAATAATATTTGCATAAATCTAAGTTGCAAGAGACTTAAACATAATTGCATAAACTTTAGTAGAAACTATCAAGCAAGTGGACTTTTCATAAAGGTACAAAATATTGACTAATATGATCTTTGTTTTGTACTTTTTAGGTAGGACAACATTGCATTTAAAAACTAAAAAATGAACAAAATTTTACATTAGATTTGCAATCCTAACTTTTGTAGACATGCATATATAAGAAACTTCAAGCACAAAAAAATAGAAAATTAGAAAAATCAAATCAGAACAACAATTTGTAGCAAATTGTTTTGTTAGATTGAATTTTGGTTTTCGAATTTTAATTTAAAATATAAAGTGATTTCAAGGGAAATACATATTTTCAAAGTTTTCAAAATTATATGTATTTTCACATATCTCTATAGATCGAAACTCTAAAAAAAAGGAGAGCATGGTTGCAGATTTATGCATAATTCTGGCATTAGATTCCATCAATAACTTTATGCTTTTTTCCATATTATATAGTCTAGTCTTTATTTACCGCACTTCTATTGCAGTAGGTGAACAAATCTCATAGTGGAGTTGTTCTATGGCAATGAAATTAGCAGGTTTCTTACTGGCACAACAATGGCCATTGTGAATGTTTTTGTTCATGTTCTTAGTATCCACGTGGGGATGCTAAAGGACATCCTCAATGTTTGAATTGAAATCAACTTTGTTCATCTTGTTGGAAACACTAATAGATTCAAATCATATAGGAGATTGTTTGACAAAACTTTGAATAGTTTTTACATCATCTACATAAATAGTGGCAATGGAAATTAATTAATAAGAAATAGTTTCCATAACAATATTACAAAATCTCAATATCCAATGACAATGTCTATCGTTTCGTACTATTTTTATATTGAACTACTATGAATAGGGATTTTAAACCAAAACTTGGTGTTAAAATATCATACCACTGATTTGGTTCATGTAAAAACACTCAAAATTTGTGTTTATCAAGTTATCGACTCTTGCAATTGACACTTGAGATGTACCAATATGAATATTGCATGAAGAAGTAGGTTCATTAGACATATAAAGTGCTAATATCACCTGCAACATTCTTCTGGTTGCCTTCAATAGCACTAGTATAATGTGAATTTGGAAAGTATTTACAAATTATTTCATCCATTAAACCTGTAGTTGAGTAAACATCATTTGTTGTTGCTTCTTTGACTTTAAAATTCTGCATTATATCTGTTGAATTTTTGCACATATAATCAAATGATGGATGCTACGTTATATTGACAGATTAAACCAAAAGTTGATTTACTTTGGTAGTGGAGTCCACTTCATATGATAACAAAACATGTTTAGAGAAATTGCATGGGTTTGAACTGATATAATTGGAATTTGTAATTGCCTTAGTAGTTAGTTCATTTCATGGACCTAACAGTTGTATCGTAGGCATTTGCAACTTCTTCAACTGTATCAAATGTTCCAAGCCATCGACGTTTCTAAAATATAGGATCCCTAATTTTTTAGCAAAATGACCCCATGGACGGCTCTCAACACCTCTATATTTGTTTTGCTTTGTACAATATTTGAATCCATTTTAATTCAATTTTACTTGTTTAGTTACTTGATTTGTTTTTGCAGATTCTTTAGAACTTGACTGCCTTGGCAATGTGTCCATTTCTTCTTTGCATTGTCTACTTCTATTCAAGAATTTTATCAGGACATATTAAGTTTAACTTTGTTGTGTCTCCAATTTTTTGGGTTTTGAATTGGAGGTTGACTATTTATATTTTGGATAGAAAGGATTTAACAATAATCTATGCAAAGAAGTAGAAGAAGACTACTACATTGCATAGTAGTAGTATAACAAATGGAGGAGTATCTTTGACTAGGATGAACAATAATATCAATAGACACATTTTGAGAATTATAACAACAAATAAAAATAACATATTATTGTGATAGAAAGGAGCAACCATTGCTTGCTAAGGTAGATTATTATACAATTTATAAAAAAATTTTGGTTTGGAAAAACCATCTGTAGATAGTTTGTGTTTGGTCTATGTTGTGATGCACAATTTGTGGATTTGTTATTTTGATCTCCCATAGAAGATGTATTGTAACATATTAAGTAGTGTAGTATTTGAATAGAAAATAATTAATTTAGGATAAACAATAATTGTAAAACATTCATATAGTTTTTGATTAAAGGTAAAGCAGGTTTTGATGGGGCCTCAAAACCCAGTACAAACGGTTTTGAAGGGATTCACTACCCTATCCAAAACAAAAAAGTTGCAAAAAGAAAAAATTCAGCAAATCATTGACAACCGAACAACATCAGCCATCAGAGATCAGCAAGACAACTCAAGCTGCAAACAACTAACAAGTAACGAAGGGACCTTAAACCCAAACAACCAGGTTTTGATGATAGTAACCACCTGAAACAGTTAGACAACAAAGCAACCAGGCTGCAACAAAACATCTGCTCAGTAACAACAACATTGAACCCATCAAATCCAAACTCCCCACCTCAAAAGGGAAGCTAGAGAGAACAACAAAACACTGATAACCATCCACCTCCTTGCTGCTCCATCCCATTTGAATATCCAACCCAATCTCCTCCTCAATAGGAGAGGGCTCCCCTTTAGTGGAGAGGAAGAAATAGAAAACCTTACCACCAAAACCAACACTCTTTTGCACACACGAGTTCCACCTCAATAGAAACAATTAGTAAAGGAGAGAACTTTTTGCCAAGTCTACAACAACCAACTCCACCTCAAAAGGAGAGGGCTCCACCTCAAGAGGAACAATTTTCACCTCCATAAAAGACACCATCTGTAGAACCTGGAAGAAAGAAATAACTTCGATAGAAAGTACAGTTACATCCTCCTTTGGCAAGGTAAGATACTGGAGCTTGAAAGAAGAGACAACCATCAACATTAAACCCAACCAAGTTTGAGCCTTTAGAATAAACCTTTGTAATTGCTCAACCACAACAACATTAGATTTCTTAAAAAACATATACAATTGGGTTTTCCAAAACAACCTTGAACTCCTCCCAACCAACAACACACTAGCAAAAAAAAAGGGCAGAGAACTCCCCCATAGAGACCTTCAATAAGAGGACCAGAAGACAAACCATCTCCAAATAGCAAGGGGGCCAAAAGAGACCAGATCCTAACATCCTCAAGGACTTCAAAGACCACAAGGGGATCAACCTCACCTCCTCAAACAAAACAAGCAATAGGGTCAAAAGATGAAACAAAATGTTCAACCCAACCAACAACCAACAACCTCTACCATGGATAGAGCCCACCACCAACCAACCAAGACCTAAGATCTTCGACAATATACTGGCAGCCACCAGAAAGAAAACACAGGCAACCATCAGCAATAGGTCTACGCTAACCATCAACATGTCCTCAGCACCAAAGAAAAAGCCATAAAAAGGTAGACCCCACCAATGGGTACCCTCCAAACCAAAAACAAATTGCCCCACCTTCGCCCGAGCAAAGGAAGCAGCTGCAAAAAAACCATCCCACGAGCCCACAACACCATCAACATCATCATCATCAGCTTTAGAGGCACCCTCTGAAACACCTGAACAAACAGCCAATAAAACGTGAGGAAGCCAACCAACAACATCATCCACGTAGCCAACCAAAACCCAACCACATAAAGAACCCAATAGCCAGTTATTGACAAAGCAGTCAAAATACAACAACCTGCAATCCATGAAATGCAACAGAGAGAGCCCAAGAGGGCAAGGGGAAATCGAGCAAAGAAGAGTTAAGGAAAAAGCTAGAACAAGAAGCACACCATCCGCCCCAACATGCCAGTCAGAGCTAAAAATAGACCATTCCAAAGACAAAACTCTTGCAAAGGACCCAAAGCACACACCAACAAGGCTTTCTCGTAGCCCAAAAGCAACCCAAGCAACCAACATAACCTGAGGAAGAAAACCAGCAACACCAACGCAACGAGCTGCAACCCAACACATAGAGAACTTAGTCTCCAACCAAAGACAATTCAGTTGAAACCCCACAACTTGCCATCTGCGTTAAGCAACAGAGAGAGCCCAGGGGGGCAAGGGGGAACAATGGAGAGAAAAATTAGTGAAAAGGCTAACACAAAAAGCACACCATCCACCCCAACACGTTGGTTAGAGCTAAAGATAGACCAATCCATTGAAAAAACCCCTACAAAGGGCCCAAAGAACCCACCAACAAGGCTAACCCACAACCCAAAAGAAGCACAAGCATCCACCAGAACGTGAGGAAGCCAAACAACTACCCCACCCATGCAACCAGCCGCAACCTAGCAACACAGAAAACGCAAAAGCCAGCCAACGTCAAAGCAGCCGAAACCCATAAGCCAACAAGCCGCATTGAGTAATAGAAAAAGCCCAGGAGGGGAAGGGGAAACAAAGCAGAGAAAGTCAGGGAGAAGGCCAGAACAAGCAGCACATAATTTGCTCCAACACATCAATCAAAATTAAAGAAAGACCAGTCCATTGACAAACCCCTCGCAAGGGTTCCAAAGCACACACCAACAAGGCTTTCCCTCAACCCAAAAGTAGTAGAAGCGACCAACAAAAAGTGTAGAAGCAAACGAGCAGCACCAGCCGCAACCTAGCAACAAAGAGATCCCAATCGCCTGCCAACGACAAAGTAGCCGAAAACTAGAAGCCGACCATCTGTGTCATCATCATTTGGTTCAGACTCACCAACTCCATCTCCCTCTGAAGAATTCAAACCTTCACTCCCACCGCTCTTACTGCTCTCCATCTTTTATAAGAAAGTTATTGTGTTGATAAAACATTAATATAGTTGCTCATTGTTAAGTTTGTATTATGGACTATATCAATGTGTAATTTTCAGTCACTTACTATTAATATCGTGCCCAGTGTGCTAATTTTGGTTTTACAAACATGCTTGAGTTGTTAAACATTAGGAAAAAATTAGGTTTCTAAATCTTCTAAAATTATAATATTTGAAATGTTGAGCATTGATTATTGATATTGAATTGATTGGAAAAAACATATTAAGCGAAGTGTTTACAAGATTCTTCAACAATATGAGGCAATCACATTTGTGAAACTCGATTTTCGAAAAGCATTTACATTCTAAAATTATGTTGCACAAAATTACTTTGGAAAACAAAGTCTTCCGAATGCTAACTCATTATAGCAAATTAGATTTATTTTCGTATAAGGTCGATCTTGCTTAGCTAGTGGCATATTAGTTTAATAATAAGTACATTGTATACATTATTTATTTTGAAATATAATTATGAAAAATGTATACTTATAATTATGATATTTCTAATATGTATAATATTAATACTCTAATTAATAACTATGTATAATTTTATATTATAGTTGTAAATTGTAAAATAATAATATAGTTAATTACATTATATTAATAAATAATATAATTATGAAAAATGTATACTTATAATTATGCTATTTCTAATATGTATAATATTAATACTCTAATTAATAACTAATGTATAATTTTATATTATAGTTGTAAATTGTAAAATGATAATATAGTTATTTACATTAAATATATTAATAATGTATTATTTTGATTTTTGTATTATATAGTGAATTTAACGTATTATATTTGCATAATATAATATATCTTATAATTTGTTTTATGTGAAATATTTTTAGACTAAAGATTGAATATGAATCTTAAGAATAAATATTAATATTCTTATACTAAGATTAAATCATTAACACATTTTCATAAGAGAAATTATTTTGTATACCAATAATAATATTAAAAACAAATAAATCAGTTAATTTCAAAAGATATCAAAAGAAAATGAAACAACTTATATGGACAAATGAAAAGAAAAGGAAGAACCACGACTAATTTGGTTGCATTTTGTTCTTTCTAAGTCATATTGCTTTGACAATTGAATCATTGTTTTGTGCTTTCTTACAACATAGCTTGACAAAAAATTCCTTTTCGGAAGCCAAGTCTTCCAAATGCTACTTCATCATAGTAGATAAGGTTTTATTAACACATTGAATAAGAGCATTCGTTGCATGGTTTATGAATGTTTGAAGAGAGACAGATAGATACAATAAAAGAATAAAGCATTTTTTACAAATATGCTTGAGGTGTTTTATAGTTATGATTGATAAAATTATAACTTAGCTATATATATTAAATATATTAATAATATATAATTTAAACTTATATATTATATAGTAAATTTTATGTGTTATATTTATATATTATAATATATAGTTTTAGGTTTCTTTAATATTATATATTGTTTAACAAAAAGTATTATATGATATATACTTAATATATATAATATACCTTTGCATATTATATTTTTAAAAACATTAAATTATAGTTATTGTAGTGTAAGAAAAGGTATGACTCTTTCACACTTAATTTGGGAATAATTAATATTAAAATGAACTAAATTATGCATTACTTTAGTGTTGTAATATGTATTTTACATATTAACATTAAGTTTAGGGCCTTATTAATTAAAATGAACTTAATTGTGCCTTTTTTTAGTGTTGTATAGTGTACCTTTACACTTTCACATTTATCTAGGGCTTTATTAATTAATTGAGGTGAATTTGCCTTAATTGGCCCTTTTAGTTCAAATCCAAGCCTAATTAATTGCAATTTCCGAAGAGGAAAACCCGATGTTCATTAATGCCATAGCATAACACTTATCATTGAGCAATGTGTGTCCTAGGACCTTAATTCAAATTATGTTTTTAGCGGTATTTTATCATATTCAAATCCATATTCACATGTCGGATTGTGTTATTTGAATTTCGGGAAATTAATGTGACAAATGTATAAATACAAGGTTATTTCACTATGTTTCACCAATAGCCCAAAAGATGGACAAAATTTATACTTGGACGATTTTCAAAGGAAATCAAAGCGAATTCGAAAGCCAATAGAGATGGCATGGCAGCAAACAAGTAAGCAAAAGCCCAAAACCCTAACAAGCCCAACACTTTGTTATTTTTGGATTTTGCAACTTGGATTTTAACTAAGGCATGAACAAAGAGAGTTAATGCAAGGTCCAAAGGAGTAACATCATGCAAAATGGCCT
Source organism: Sequoia sempervirens (assembly GCA_007258455.2). Classification (NCBI taxonomy): domain Eukaryota; kingdom Viridiplantae; phylum Streptophyta; class Pinopsida; order Cupressales; family Cupressaceae; genus Sequoia; species Sequoia sempervirens. The sequence continues at coordinate 13,783 of VDFB02294866.1, forward strand.
GAGTAAGATCTCTCAAATCGGTTATTGTTGATGGGCCATGAGGCTAAGGCACAAAATGGGACACAAACTTTTGGAGTGCCAACAAACTCTTCATATTCCCAACCAATGCATCATCCTTAATTGTGGCCGAACATGAAAGATGAAGCGCAACTAGATGGCATGGACCCCATCCCAATGATGTGAGTTGTTGTGGAATGCTTGTGCAGCCCAAGATGTGGGAATTGTAGTTAGAAGAGGATTCTGTTCCATTACTCAAAAAGTAGGTTATAAGAGAAGCAAATAATTCTTAGGAAGTTGTGAACATGACTCTAAGATGCTTTGTTACTGCTCAGATCTCCAACCTTAAAGGTAAATTTATTATTTACAAAACAACACACAAGGAAAACTTGAGGCATTCATTGTCATCTATGAATTGTATTGTTTATACATTTTTTTATTTTTTCAAGTACAAGTCTAAATTTTTTTTTATGTTTGATGGTCCAGATTATATTTGATTGTAAATTGGTATATATGAAATAATTTTGATGTATATCTGTTTATGCAAATAAAAAATGTTCATATCATATCTTACAATGGAAGGAAAAATAATGCTGACCTGGGAACTTGTCATCTTCAAGTGTTCCGAAATAGGAAGCTTTGCTGTTTGAATACCTTGCTCTTCTGCTTTCTGCATAGTTATTCCTTTAAATCTATTGCGGTCCACAAGTCCACCAATAACATAAATTTTAGATGAATCCAGTTCTTTAACAATATTTTTTGAGTTTGCAGTAAGATAGATTAGATTATCCTTCCGCTCTTTCAATGCTTCAATATAGGAGCACTCTTCCTTTTCAACATGCCAATTATCAAAGCCGGGAACTTTCTGCAGCCTGCTTTTGATGTTCCCTTTACAACCAGTCAACCAGATATGTGCTGGCGAAGAAGATTTCTTGTTTGCTGCATAACTGTACATGATCTGCTATCCAACATTAGTGATATATATTTCACCTTTTGTTTAGAACTTCAAGTAATATTGCCAAAGATAATAACAAATTATACATAGCTAACGATGCCTCCTATCAATGCAATAGCTTATAAAACAGTGGAGGAAACCATACAAGAGGCATAATAGTGTCACTCTGCCTAATGTTAGTGAGATTAAAATAATTTCTTAGTTCCAAGAACACATATCTTCTTTTCTCCCCATTACGACAGTAAATTAGAACTTAAAATATTGTATGCAGCCAATGGTACACCTACAATGTACAACAGTAAAATGTTATTAAATATCATAACAGTTATTATTTTACTGCTATTTTCTTGTACTGCATCAGAGTTCAGCATAATTGCAAAACTGAAAACCAACACGCATGAACTACATTATGAAACTGGTATGTGGACTAATCCCAAACATGGCTTTGGAACAAAGAATCTGTAAGATGTACAACCTTAATGAAGTAAATGATGAAACACATTTTCTTCTGGCATAAACCCCATAAAACAATATTAGGCACAATTCCAGAGATTTTGCGGTCAAACTTAGTTCATGAAAACTTTAACCAAAACAATCAAAGCAATCTCAGGGAATTTATTTTTAAGTTAAGCAATGATGGAACAAATCTTCTAAGCAAATAAACACTTTTAATTGGTACTATAATCATAGAATCAATCTTCTAAACAACTGAACACTTTTAATTGATCCTACAGTCATAGAACCAGTCTTCTAAACAAATGAACACTTTTAATTGATCTTACAAACTAGTTTAGCCTAGAGGACATTAGAAGTCATCTCTCATCTAATTTCAATAATCATGGATAAAATGCAAAATCATCGAACTTATAATTCATGACTTATAAAAATAATTATGTTTTTGAGTTTCTCACACTGAAGCTTAAGGTAATGGTTGAAGATGTAACAATATATCTTTGATTGAGGTTGTTTCCTGCAAATATTGAGCCCATAAAATTTTCTACCAATGCTCAGGATTCCCTAGAGTCATTATTGTTAACTGGCCTGTTCCCTAAAAGTGTTCCCTCAGACATATTACTGTTGTTGCCCTCAGTAATGAGGACATTTATTACTTCTATTCACTAAGCTCTTGTCCAAAGGTTGTTGCATTCATATGCATGATTATATCTGGATTACAGAGGTTGTATGACATTTGTTGGCTAGGGAGGATATAACAAGCTCTTTCTAAACCAGAAGTAACAGCAGCAATGGAGCTGTGTATTTGACTTGTTTCATGAATCATAAGCAATATATGGACTGAACTGTTTGACTTAACAGTTTGGCCTGCTTGTTTTTCCTTCATATCTAATTTGGCACTTAATTCATGCAGTATTTTGCTAGCCTCTTCCTTAAACCTGCATTACATTTGCGAGTTAAATGTAAGAAAGCCCATCTTTTGTTCTACTGTTTTCAAGTTGTTGGCAGTCTTTTTGTTGCAATGTATTCGCTACTGGAACACTAATACTGCTAAGAAAAGATGCCATGTTCAGGTTTCTAACAATGCCACTCACCTTGTTTTCTAGAACAAGCACTGGCAAGACACATTTGATTGCAACCAAGACATCTTCTACATATATTGTCTCCAACAGCTCATTACATATTGGAATCCTCCAACCAGCAACCAGGAGTTCTCACTCGCTGTTGAGGACGAAGACTTAGATGCTACCAATCCTTATTAGGATGCCCAAAGTCAAATCTTGGTTGTGGAGAATCTTTCCACAAGAGGATCAAGCAACAATTGCCAATGGCCAGGTAATCTTAGTGACCTGAGGATTACACTGAATCACAAGAAGAATCACCCCAGACCTGCAAACAGTAAAAGTCAAAAGTCTTGCATCACAAAACTGGAATGAAGGTTTGCCTGCTCAATTTGGTATCAACCAGGGAAACCCGGGGACGCGTCCGCCCCCCCACACCCCTCCCCAAATGGCCTGTCCCCGGGATGCCCCGAGTACTGGGGGACGGTCCCTTGGTGTCCCCACTGCAAATCCTAGAGCGTCCCGAAATGAGTCAAAGAAAGGGAGACAGTTGATCATGCGAGGGGATGACTAGGGGACACTTGAGCCATACCCTGACTGTCCCAAGGATGGCCAGCCGTCCCCCGTGTCAAAGCATGCAAAAAATAGTTTATGAACAAAAACAAATCAATTCTCAGTTTCTGTTCTAGTTTCGTCAATTTAACATGCATCATTTTTCAAAGATAAACTATTCTTAAGTATGATATATCATCTCTTTCTTCATTCTAGCACTCTGCAAGAAATTGTAATCTGAAATGCACTTGGTTGTGCTTATTCTTAGAATGATAGAAATGTGTTTTAATAAAAATTTTACGAAAAAGAAATCAACACTTACCGTTATCAGAAAAAGACAGAAGAAATTTCCTATTTCCAAGCAAGGATTTAATAAGCAAGTTTGCATCCCAAATACACATTAGCCATATATCATTGTTTTCAGACCCAAAAGAATTTAATTATCAGGTGTGTCTTGAAATTATATGTATCTGTGTACACTCTTGCTGTAAGAGTAAACATGTATTCTGCAAAGCATTCTCATAGGTTCAGAAATAATGTGCCTCCATGACATTGATGAGAGCAAACAAAGCCATCAAAGGAAATGTCCATGATTGCCAAAATCCACATATATTATATTTAGTAGAAAATTTAATTTAGGTTTTTCAGAGAAAAAAAAATGATAGATAGATACTCTTTCCATTTATAATGTTTTGATACCAATGTGCTCTGACAAAACTGATTTTCCTTTTTCCTTGGTCAGTAAATATGAGATCAATTAAGGTGGTGTGGAGATTTAAATAGCTGGAAATAAATTAAATCCTAGCCTAGGGACATAAAAGCAGTAAACATCAACATAGGGAATAGAAGCTTTGGTGCACCAATCTATATATTGGTGCCATATGTCTGTAAAGGGGCACAAAATCTTATTCCAGCAAATCTCTGCATCAAATAATGGCAAACTGATAGAGGCATATTGTGAGATGCAGCAATTGATGAGTGACCATCAAGCACAAATGGTGGTGCTGCTCAGCACATTATCACCTGGAATATGCACCCTGCTGAATCTTGAATCTAGCTATCCTGTGAAACATGGGATGACCTCTCGAATTGTGGGACTCGCAAAACTCGAGGTCAACCTCCGATTATAGGGCGGCTTCCCCTTGGTAAACACCTAAAAAACTAACTCTAACTAAAGAACCTTGCTGGGAAAAGAGAGGAGAAAGATCTGATAATCTGAAACTAAAATGGAAAATGGAGGTGATACACCAAATATAGTAGATTTCTACTTCGTTTTAGCAACACAACCTATGAATCTCAATCTAAAGCTTCACACAGTAATTTGCAACAATAATTCAGAGGTAAAGTTAGAACAGCAGCAATCAAGGAGTCATAGGACTCACAATAATACCTGTTTTTCTTTCATACACAGAGAAAATTGAAACAAATAGAGGCAAAATGCTGATCTTTGAATCACTGAAGGCTGCTACAATGACTGTTTTCTAGAAAAACAACAAAATATTACATCACAAGCATACACTCAACCATTATTTCAGAGTGAAATAAGGTTGAAGATGCAATCAATGAAGAAGATTACAGAAGTAGAGACCTGATTATGATTGAAAAAATCAAAGGACTGAATGTCACTTTGTCACAATAAACTTTTCCAATGCTTTTCAACAAACATAGACCTCTTATTTATAGATTTTGAGAGCCTAAAATCAAAAAGTCATGTTGACTTTAGATATTTTCCCTATGAGTTGTCATCCTTATCCTGTGAGTTGTCAATCTTATCCTTTGAAGATAAGATATTTTGTAATCCTTATCCTCTGTGGATAAGATATTTTGGAATCTTGAGTTGTCAATCTTATCCTTTGAAGATAAGATATTTTGCAATCCTTATCCTCTATGGATAAGATATTTTGCAATCCTTATCCTTATCCCTTGACTTTGATTTTGACCTCTTTTGACTTTGACTTTGACTTTGACCTTCTTGACTTTGACTTTGACTTTTTCCCTTGACTTTGACTTTGACTTTGACTTTCTTTTGCAGAAAATATTTTCCTTTTATATTTTTTTGGTTCTAATTTTCCATAAAAATCAGGTAACATTTTGGCGATCTCAAGGGGGTTATTTGCCTGTTGAATAATTGGCCAACTGCCTTATATAGTCCACTGGGCATGGAGTCTTCATAAGGATCAACAAAAATTGTTTGCCTCATCAAAAACAATGTTACCAACTTGCTCCAAAAGAAAGGAGCCTTCTACAAACAACAACTTGTGCATAAAGCACTTAAGGAAATGAAAAACAATAGCAATGTGCGAGATGCACTTAGAGGAATTGAAACTAAACAAACAATTAACTCAAGGTCCTCTTGATGATTTTGATCAAATTCTTGTTCGTAGACTAGGCCAATCCGTTACCTTGAGGGTAATAATTGGAAGATGTCTTCAAATATACTCCATTTTGAACAGCCCATTCACTGATTTTGATACCTACAAAAGCTTTGGCATTATCTGATATAACAATGAAAGGAACACCAAACGTTGTAACCAGCCCATCAAGAAACTCTAAAATGGAAGCTTCAGTAGCATCTTTCAATGCAACAGCTTCGGTCCACTTGATGAAATAGTCTGTAGCTGTTAGCACCCATTTGTGACTTGCACTAGAAGGTGGATTAATTACTCTAATAAAATCTAACACCCATTGTACAAATGTCAAATGGTTGATCAGTCTGAATAGGATGGAGTGGTAGAGCAGCAAGTCTTTGCTTTCCTGTAAAAATAGCACACTCTTTACAACTTCTCACCCACTTGTGGGCATCTTTGAATAGATTGGGCCAATAATACCCAACTTTCATAATTTTTACAGCAATTGCCCTTGGTGAGTAATGACCCCTTGAAAGGCCATTATGGAATTCTTGGAGAATTTTGTTAATCTGATGTTGCTTAATGCACCTCAAAAGTACTCCATTAATGTCCTTTCTAAATAAAGCACCATCAATAAGAACATAAGGAATGGACTGAAGTCTGAAATACCTTCGTTTTGATGAACTTAACTCTTGGGAATATTGGCCCGTTTGAAGAAAATGGACCATATCTTCATACCAACTAGCAGGAGGTGTATCTTCAGCTAATTGTGGCTCTTCATTAGCATAAACCATGTCTGAAGCAGTCATTATATCTACTGCTAGTTGTTTGCACAACCCTTGTCCTCTTACTAGCCTTGCTATTTTGATGTCCACATCATATTCCATGACTCTCGTGATCCAACCAGCTCTTTTTTCACTCACATCCTTGCTCAAAAGAAACTCTTTTACACTAGCATGATTGACCATTAACTGAATCTTGTTGTTAGAAAGCATATGTCTGAATTTTTTCAAGGCTTTAACAACAGAAAACACTTGCTTTTCAACAAAGTTATAGCTGATCTCATAGTCCTTTAATGGCTGGCTGAAAAATGCAATTGGCTGCTCCCAAGGAATCTTCATTCTGTTGTGTCAAAATAGCTGATATACTTTCCTCGCCTCCATAAGCATATAGAATGAAATCCTTCTCATAATTAGGATTGACCAAGGTAGGAGCTTCAGAAATTGCCTTCTTTATCTCCTCAAAGCCTTCTTTTCCTTCTTTTGTCCAATTGAAAGGAACATTTTTTCTCAACATAGAAGTGAGAGGTTTACTCAATAATGCAATGTTAGGAATGAACCATCTCACAAAATTAATCTTACCAAGAAAGCTTTGTAGTCCTTTCTTATGGCTTGGAAGAGAGAGCAATAATAGCACTTACTCGCTCTGGATCAATGGACAAACCTTTCTTGGAAACAACATGCCCAAGCAGTTTACCTTCAGGAACAACAAAAATACATTTCTTTGGATTCAAAGAAATGCCAAATTCTCTACATCTGTCAAATACTTTCCTCAAATGACCTAGATGATCAGCCTCATATTTAGAAAAAACAGTTAAGTCATCTAGATAAACAAGAACAAAATCATTAATCAACCCTTTGAAAGCCATATCCATTGCTCTCTGAAAGGTTGCACCTGCATTTGTTAAGCCAAAAGGCATCTTTTTGTAAGCCATGGTACCCCATTTCGTAGTAAATGTTGTTTTGAACTGATCTGATTCTTGCACAAGTATCTGATTATAACCTGAATAACCATCTAACAAAGAAAATCTCTCAGCCCTAGCAACTGTTTGCAAAATTTGGTCCATAGAGGGAAGAGGGTAATGATCTTTCAGAGATGCCCTATTTAAGTCTCTGAAATCTACACAAAGTCTGATTTCACCATTCTTTTTCCTGACGGGGACTAAATTGGCTACCCAAGATGAATGTTTGATCGGGTAGATAATATTGGCATCTAAGAGTTTGGACAACTCTTTATGCATGATAGGCTCTATCTTAGGATTTATAAGCCTTTGTCTCTGTCTAACTGGTTTAGCAGCAAGATCCAACTCAATAGTATGTTGGGCTAAACTAGGATTAAATCCTTTCAAATCTTTGTACGTCCATGCAAATATATCATCAAATTCTTTACAAAGACTAAGAAAAGACTGCTTTTCAGCTTTGGAACATACCTTGCCCATTTTGAGAACTTTGTCTTTAGCAATTTTTTCTTCCTCATGGTCATTTTCCTTGATAGACATGGTCATTTTGTCCTTCCTAAGCTGATCGTCACTGTTGAAGATGCTCTCCAACGTGACCAAACCCTTTGGCAATTTGTTTGTTTTCAATTGGATAATCTGATCACCATACTGCTGATCCAAGCTTGACTGATTTTGAGCAGCAAATTCTGCTTCTTCTACCAAAAAATTGGTAATTTGTTGATCATCTTCAAAAACCTGCCAGCTGATTACATTATCCGGGACAGCAGGCCTTACTGGCACTTTAACCTGTTCATTTTCTTTAGTGACATTCTTGGGTATGTCAAATTGTGCCCCAACTGCTGCAAGGCGATCAACATCTTTGTTTTGTGCTCTGGGGATAGCTTGGATGTTGAAAGCATCAAAACTTTCAATAAGATCCCAAACTATGTGCTTGTATGATTTCAACAAACTGTTCTTGGAGGCACTTTTGCCTCTAACCTGATGTACAACTAGTTCACTGTCTCCAAATACCTGCAATGATTTGATTCCTCTTTTGTTTGCAAGTTGAAGACCTTGTATCAATGATTCATACTCAGCCACATTATTAGTACAACTGAAATGAAATCTAAAAGCAAAGAAGTATTTCTCGTCTTCGGGAGTAATAAGAGTAATACCAGCCCCTGCACCATTCTTGGACCTAGATCCATCAAAATACAATTGCCATATACCATCTTTTGCCTCTTGTGCCTTCAACAGATTTGGAATTTCTGCCTTTTCCTCATGGATACAATATGTACCCAAACCTGTATCTTCCATGTCAACATACAAATTAGCTGTGGAGTAGGTTGCCCACTCATCAAGCAATAAATCTGGTATTTCCTTTGTGGGAGTGGTAGCCTCATGATCATCAATTCCTTCCTCCTGGTCTAGAATAGTGCAATTCATATTAATTGAAAGAGTATATGGCTCAATATGGTCTTTGGAGATAGGTTCAACTTTGATAGTAACCTTAGTTCCATACCTAGTTCTAAAGAGCATATGAGACCAATCAGATGATAGATATCCTCCTATTTTGGATGTAAATTCCCTAGATAAACAAATGGCAAAGTAGGGAGGAAGATCTATAACGGATACATCTTGCACAACAATGCAATTTGGGCATGCATGTAAGGTTAACTTTAGATTTTTAATAACTCCTATGGTCCTAACAGCAGTGCCATCTAATTGCAAGCAAGCCAATGCTTTTCAAATCTCAAGGCTTAATGGTGAAGTTTTGCATATCCCAGTCAATGGGATCCATCTCAAACATTGTTACTAATGTTTGAGGGACCTTGAGTTAATTGTTTGTTTAGTTTCAATTCCTCTAAGTGCATCTCGCACATTGCTATTGTTTTTCATTTCCCTAAGTGCTTTATGCACAAGTTGTTGTTTGTAGAAGGCTCCTTTCTTTTGGAGCGGTTGGTAACATTGTTTTTGATGAGGCAAACAGTTTTTGTTGATCCTTATGAAGACTCCATGCCCAATGGACTATATAAGGCAGCTGGCCAGTTATTCAGCAGGCAAATAACCCCCTTGAGATCACCAAAATGTTACCTAATTTTTATGGAAAATTAGAACAAAAAAATATAAAAGGAAAATATTTTCTGCAAAAGAAAGTCAAAGTCAAAGTCAAGGGATAAGGATAAGGATTCCTAAATATCTTATCCACAAAGGATAAGGATTACAAAATATTTTATCTTTAAAGGATAAGATTGACAACTCAAGATTCCAAAATATCTTATCCACAGAGGATAAGGATTACAAAATATCTTATCTTCAAAGGATAAGATTGACAACTCACAGGATAAGGATGACAACTCATGGGGAAAATATCTAAAGTCAACATGACTTTTTGATTTTAGGCTCTCAAAATCTATAAATAAGAGGCCTTTGTTTGTTGAAAAGGATTGGAAAAGTTTATTGTGACAAAGTGACATTCAGTCCTTTGATTTTTTCAATCATAATCAGGGCTCTACTTCTGTAATCTTCTTCATTGATTGCATCTTCAACATTATTTCACTCTGAAATAATGGTTGAGTGTATGCTTGTGATGTAATAATTTGCTGTTTTTCTAGAAAACAGTCATTGTAGCAGCCTCCAGTGATTCAAAGATAAGCATTTTGCCTCTATTTGTTTCAATTTTCTCTGTGTATGAAAGAAAAGCAGGTATTATTGTGAGTCCTATGACTCCTTGATTGCTGTTGTTCTAACTTTACCTCCGAATTATTGTTGTAAATTACTGTGTGAAGCTTTAGATTGAGATTCATAGGTTGTGTTGCTAAAACAAAGTAGAAATCTACTATATTTGGTGTATCACCTCCATTTTCCGTTTTAGTTTCAGATTATCAGATCTTTCTCCTCTCTTTTCCTAGCAAGGTTCTTTAGTTAGAGTTAGTTTTTTAGGTGATTTACCAAGGGGAAGCCACCCTATAATCGGAGGTTGACCTCGAGTTTTGCAAGTCCCACAACTCGAGAGGTCATCCCATGTTTCACAGGATAGCTGGATTCAAGATTCAGCAGGGTGCATATTCCAGGTGATATCACTCATTAAATAATGGTGAAATAACAAGCAAAGAGGGCCCTGCCACTGAAAGCACAGCATGGATAATGGAAGGAATGGCATAGGAATGGAGGAAAATCCAGGAAGATACCATAGAAGGAATGAACAACCTTGGCAGATGTAATGTACAACTACCATTGGATCTTACCATAGAAAGAATGAACAACCTTTGCAGATACGGATTAGGGGCAGCAGTGCTACTGCTCTTTGTTTATTGTATTTTGATTTTCATATCATACTTTAAAACTATATGGCAGCAATGTAGCCTTTGGGCATTTTGATATAAGTTTATAAATTATAACTTGGAGGTTGCTTCATGATTCATGTAACTGTATGTTAATTTTGAATGCATATTGAGTATTGGCATAATGTTGAACACAAATGTTATATGTTAATGTTCTATAATGTACATATTATACATGCCTTATCCATGTTTCATATAAATATTTAAAAATTTCCCTATATATTTAAAATTTTTCCATATATATTTAAAAGAATTTCCTTATCTTTTATATAATAGGTCACATGCATCCCTACATTGTGGCCTCACAATTTGGAGCTTGGGGAGTTCATCATTTGTCCCCTGTTGTCTGTCCGGAAGCTTGGGTAACACTTGTATCAACTAAAATACTAAAAGATAGAAACTCAGTCTTCATTGGGGCAAAGATAAATATAAACAGTAAATTCAATCAAAATAAAAATAATATGTGCATTTGTATTTCCTGGGCTTCAATGCATTCAAGGTCTTATGATCTTGGAGGGATATATTCCTTGTCCGGGAGGAGAAACAGTTCTCCTTGTTTTTCCAATTAGATATTTTACCCAAAAGCTGCATCCCTAGAACAGCTATACTCAATAGGTTTCTGAGTTGAAGACCACACTGACATTTTTCAACCAGATCAGAAATTGTGTGTACAGTTTTTGTGTGTATTCCTCCTCAGCGAGCACAAGACACCACAAATAAGGCCACAAATCCATCCTAAATCACATCTTTAACCAGATTAATACTTGTTCCCTGTCCCTAACAACATGTCTACTGGGCAATTGCAATAAACGTTGACAATACACCAGAATCCTCTTCATAATTAATGGTCTTGAGTCTTGGCAGAGACTAAAGATTATAGCAATAAAGCACTTTCAATTTGTGGTGTTGGATTTCTATTTGTGGACTTCAACATTACCCAAATGTCCCTTGTTTTCTTTCGATCATAATACCTTTTTTTGAAAACTTTTAGTCTTTTACAACATCCAACCAGGTTTTGGGCCTTTGAATAAGGCCACAAATCTATCCCAAACTACATCTTCAACCAGAGTAATATCTTGTTCATAATCCCTACCAACATGTTAAGCGTACAATTGCAATAAACTTTAATGATTCAGCAGAATCCTTTTATTATTACCAAACTTAACAGACACCAAAGATGACACCAATAAAGCACTCTTAATTAATGATGCAAAATATGTTATTTATGGACTTCAACGTGACCTACATGTTGTCCTATCCCACTCCAGATACAATTTGAAACTTTTGATCTTGCTTGACTATAGGTGGGTCCCGCTGTAATTGGGACCCAGAATCATAAACTCATTGTCACTTGTTGAACTTCTTGACCTGTCTGTGTATCTGCATTAGACATGATGTTCAAGTACATAATTACTTTGGATTGTGTGATCATGTTCAGATGACTAGTTGATCATGTCATGACTTAATTATATTTTGTATACCACTGATCCTTGACTATCATGTTCTTTTCAAATGCACACTGATCCAATTCACGAGATTATGAGAATGGAGTTGACTGATGATTATTTTGTCCTTACTACAATCTGCATATGTGTGATGAATTAGGGTTTGTTTATAGATAATAGCTTTATGATTATTACTTGACCATGATGATCTTGCATGTGTGTGCCATTTTAATTTCTGCTGACTAGCTATTTGCATTATTGCTCAGAGTTTGAATTGGCTTAAAGATACAGCTGAAAAGTGTTCGAGTTGACTTTGACTAATTTTGGTTATGGTGATGTCACTATGGCCATAACGGAGTCTGTTCAGACAGTACCGAGGAAATTATTTAAGTTTGATTCGAACATTGCTCCTATAGCAAGAAGTAACTGATTTTTGCAAGTTGGTTTAGATGTTTCATTTCAACATAAGAATTTAAGGTACCTATTACCCTTTGTCACTAAGTTAGTTTAAGCCAGACTGGCAGAATGACAATTTAAGTTAGTATCTAGAGGTGGTTTACAAGAGTCTTTGACAATATTGTTAAAAAAATCATGAATGGCAAAGTAAACATTTTTTAATGCTTTTGGTTATGGTTTTATAACCAGGTAGGTGGGATTTTGATGCGATAATGTAGATTTGAACTTAGGTGCTTTGAACACATAATTGGGCATTGAATGGTGATTGGAACAAAGGATATGAATTTTGGAGTTATTATTTGTTTCGTACTATCAACAATGACATTGAATTTTAGATTCTTTTGATTTGCCTTACAGCGAACACAACCACCAATAAGCCCTATCCTGATGGGATATCAACTGTTAGGAAGCAAGACCACCATTACTGGAGGTAAGCTAACTTTAATTGATGAACATTAATCACACTTCAGTCATGAAATAGTTTTCACCA
>VDFB02294867.1:0-13112 GCA_007258455.2 Sequoia sempervirens
AAGTGCTAGTTATACAATTTTTTTCAGAGAACCTTTCATTTTCTTTTTGGGTTAGGGGTGTTTCGATGAGTGCCATCTGTACAACTAATTTGCTTTTTTATTAAAATGCGACTAGTTCGAGTATATATTATCGTGGGTAGTCAGGAACAAAGCTTGTACCAGCTGGTAACGGTGTAAAATTAATGGAACAAAATTATTCTCTTGTGCGGCCCCTCGGAGCCTGTGAATGTCCAACGTCTTCTTCGTCGCGACGGATTTCTTCGTTATTTATTAGTATCAACCTGTTCTGCAACAGTCTCAAAGAAAACATTAAAAATACACAATTCACAGTGTATATGTATAATGTTTTGAGTATTCCTCTCTCCATAAATTCGGAGAGGGTCGCATGTAGCACACAGACATTTGAGCTATAATGGCGAAGATTTTAGCTATTCTCGGTGGGATTTTAATTTGGATTGCAAGTGTAAATGCAGATCCAACTCAAGGCTTTACCGAAGTGGTTTTAAATGAGAAAAATTTTGTCATACAAAAACCATATGATAAGGAGGTGTCTGAGCGCTACAGCTTCATTTATGGCGTCCATTCCATGTGGGTTTACATAGACGACAAACCCCACACTCCTGATAGCAAGACCAGTCCCAGGACAGAAATCCGCATCGAGGTTAAATTTTTGATCGATCATTTTCGTCTGAGATTTTGTATAAACTGCCTCAACATATTATGTGTTTGTTTAATTTGAGTGATAATATGCGCTGCAGGGATATGACTATACAAAGGGAGTGTGGCAGTTCGAGGGGGACATCTATGTACCACAGGGAACGTCAGGAGTGTGCGTTATGCAGGCTTTCGGCGGTGTTGAACACGCCACGTCGTTAATGCTACTGGCTTCCAACGGAAACCTTAGGCATTACAATGACCAAATAGTGGCGTCAGATATTTATGATCGGTGGATTCATCTCATGTTATCCACAATGCAGATGAAGGGAAAGTGTCTGTGTTCGTGGATGGGAATGAGAAGGTAGTGGCTGATGACGGGGGTCGTGCCAACCATTATTTTAAGTGTGGAGTGTACGTTAATAATAACGCTTCACCTTGCATGGAGTCTCGTTGGAAAAATATCAAGCTTTGGACCAAATAACGTATGGCCATAATACCAGCTGATTGTTGGCATGTTGTGTGCAACAGGTTTAGCTGAAGTTGAGTTAGAAGGAAAACGAATCATCATTTGTGATATGTTACAAAGATTAAGTTCATAATTAGTTTTCATGATTTAAAGTCGAGTCCAAGTTTCAGCTTCTACAGTTTCCTTGTTCTGAAATAAAAAGGGTTTTGCATTCTCACCTCATGTGATTGTTTGTCACAGCTTATGTTGACATTATTAAATAGAATCCATCTTGAAAGAAGTCGATAAAAGTAGTCGTCATCCTCATGATTATGGAAAATTGTCAAAGAAGTTATATTGTTCACCTCCAAGTAGAACTACCTCATTACCACTTGTGTTACTGTATTTATGACAAATCTTTTAGGATTAAGTTAATATTTGTATCAAAAAGATGTGTAATGGTTATGTTGATTATAATTTATATAGACTGTCTTACAAATTTGATAAGTCTATAGTTGAATTTATAAGTACTTTATTAAAAATTGATAAAACATCAAAAGTGTGTATTATGATAATTTATGAGTTCAAAACGTGAATCATATTTGTAAATGAAAATGATTTCCAAGTCCAAATACATTTATGCACATATTTCCTATTCATTGCAAATGAAAACTAAAAAGAGTTTCTTTTCTTACATTTATATACTAATTTTATGATTATTTTCTCCAAATCTCCTTAAATGAATTAAATCTCATTATCAAAATATTTCAATACATTTTTTCTTCAAGTGTTTACAAAAACGCAAATCTTAACACATTTCATAAAAAAAAACCCAAACAAATCTCTAAACATTAGAACTTCTCAAAATTTTCACAAATGAACAAAAACCAAAACAAATATTTTCAAAAAATTTTCTAAAACATTATTTTTCTCTATATATTGACCAATGAATAGATCCAATGTTCATATATGAAAACACATACCAAGGGATTCCCTAATCAAATCCAAAAAGATTAAATTTATCAAATATGATAATACTCTATTAAGACCTATTTATAGCTATTAAATATAATTACAATACAATATTAATAGTTATAAACATAAAATTAATACTAATATATAATAATTTTGTGTATTATTAATATTTGTATGTAATTATATATTAATAGTATTATACTCTACAAAATGAATAATATAATGTAAATTATTGAAAATATAATGTATAGCATATAATATTGATATATTCTTAAGTCAAATCAATTACACTAAATACTGAATGAAATTTCATGCAATAAAAGAAAGATTTTATGCATTTATTGAAACCCTAACTTAAAACTATAGGGAGAAGAAACACTAATTCATGACATAACTTTTGCATTTTTTTTAAATTTCTATTTGAACTTACACTTCAAACACGTGCATGGAAATTTCTCATAGTAAAATTTTCATTTACAATATGAAAAAAAATGAAAATTAAAATCATTAATATACTGAAAGCTTATCTAGACATAGTACAAATACTTTTTTATCAACAATTTTTTCTCAAATCATTTTTTCAAGTTAATTGCATTATGTAGAAAATAAAAAATAAGGTGTGCTTGAAGATTAGAGGAAATTTTGAAAAAATACAAAATACCAAAATAATTCAATTATTTTCACCCTACATACCAACCAATTACTAAAAAAATACATAGATTTTGGTGCTACTCATGCTTAAGATTGTCTTGGAGTATAGTGATCAAGGATGCCAATAGTTCTATGCTTGAGAATGTGTTAATCTTGGGAGGGCAACCCTCTGAGTAGACCCTCATGCACACACATGGCTCTCCCCTCTAAATTCCTTAGGGAACTCAACCACTAGGTCAATATATCTCTCCATATTCATCTACCTTACTACTACTAATATCCGCATCATTTGGATATCTCATAAAATGACTAGACTCTAAAATGAATTATTTTTCTAAAAATAAGTTGAATTTACCTCTCCTATAGTTATGGAGTCAACATGCCCCTCATGATCCAACCTTTTCTCTTAGTACTGCTCAAAACTTATAATGCTTATTATTTTCACATATATGCTCAATTTTTAGGACTTAAATAGGACATAATCTACATGGAACACATTATTTAATCACTCTAAATATGTTTGATAGTTAACCAAAGGCATACATAGTGACATTTCTCCCATATTACAAAATTTGATAACTTGTCTTTAAAGTTAACATCCACATGTCCTTCATAGGAATTGCTAGAGGAAATATCAAGCATTATAATACTATTTTGTTCCCTATTTAAGTACAAACAACTATCACTATTTCCTATGTAACCTATCCAAAGACTTGCAAGCTCAATTTTAAATACATTTTTTAATCTCAAAAATATTTAATTTGATTTTGAATGTAATGTCACAACCATAAGGAGAGTGGTTTTTGTATTCCTTATTTTAAAAATTAGATTTTAGGCATAAAAAACATTCCTCAACTAACACCTTAATTTTTGTAACTAGCAACTGATATTTTATTTGCATTTATTTTAAATAGACTAAAGTAAAAACTATATGGAAACTAGTTTGGTTTATGCATGAATCTTGAGGTAAGTCAATTGTGATGATTTTAATGATTTTTTGATACTTGTATTTACTAGAGTTGACAAATCACTAAGCCCGAAGAAACTTATAAATACATAGAATCATGTTGTGGATGAATCCACCACTATATAATGTTGCTTCTAGACTATTTTTGATAATTTGGTTTGGTTAGGCAAATGAATTATCTATCTTATTGGTACCTACCCTTGTTGGTTCACTAAAATATTGAATTCTAAGTTTTTTTTTCTAAAGGTTTTGTGATTTTATCTATTTTATTATTTTAGCAAGCAATTTGGGGTGTATGATTTTACTATTATGTCTAAAATCTTAGAGAGAGCTTTTTTCTATCAAGTCAAGACTACCAATATTTATTTTTAGTATCTTATAAGGTTCATGACCAACTTCGTGAGCCTTAACTACACCTGTGTGTGGGAAATGTTAGTATCAAAATAAGATAACAAAAACACACCAATGCAACATTAAACTAAAGGAAGCTAAATAAAATGAAATCAAAGAAATCAAACAGAGCTTCTTCAGAATCATTCCATTGTCCTCTATCTCCAGTGATTTGCTTGAAGCTGCTACTCTCAGATTGTGTAAGCAAAGCTTCTCAAAATGGAAACCTACAGAACGAGTATGCAAAGGGAGAGTACTTCTCTATCCTATATGCTGGTGGAGTGAAATGTTGATATACGGATATGCACAGGGGCTGTGGATTATGAATGCTATTGAAGCTATGCTATGAGGATGATAGGCCATGATATGAATTGCTAATATGCTAAGCTATGCTATGCTATGATTCTAGAGGCTATGGATGCTGGAAGGATGATTGACTATAGTTTTCCTATATGCAAACTTCTCTCTTTTTTCAAAGACCCAGCAACCCCTTTTATAGATTTTCACAGGCAAGAGCCTGGCTGGCAAAGATCAATGGCTGTGAGATTGTCTAGTAAATTTGAATGGTGAGAAATGGAGAGGTTGAGAGGAAGATGGAAGATGTTGGGAGGTTGGAGAGAAGAATGGAGGTTCGTCTTCAACCCACGGGAACAACTTTGCTTAGAAATAGAGAAATTTATTAATTTTTTGTTTTGAAGTTGTTTCACGATTGTTGTTGATAATCCAAATTAAACAAATAAATTTATTTAATTTTGTATGAGTTTGATATTTGATTTTAGAACTATAGAAGATTTAATTAAATATTTGGAATATTTAATTGCAAATAGACTTTAGAAGAATTAATTAAATATAATTTAGAATATTTAATTGTGAATGGATTTTAGAGGATTTTTAGAAAAGAAGAATATTTAATCTTTATTTGAATAAAATATTCAAGCCAAGATTATATGATAATTAATATAAATAAATCATAATGTTTATTTAATTAATTAAGAAATGGATAAGAAAAGTGATTAAATAAACTTATTTATTTAATCGAAATGAAAGAATGAATAATATAAATAAATTATTTAGATTTATTTATACGTAGATTGAATTTCAAGATTTAATTAATTACCAGACTATTGAGATGTGACCATTTTCAGGTGTATACATTTTTCCCCTCTTTGAAGTGATGTGTTTTCACGCATTAGTTCAAAGAATTTTGAAATTTTCCCCAAATGCTGGTTGTCGAATGTTGATAGGTATATGCCCCCTCGGACGATGAATCGATAAGATTTTGATTTTTGTGAATTTTTTGAATTTTAAAATTTGTTGGAATTTTTTGATTTTTATGATTTTTTAAAATGTTGATTCATCGTTCGAAAATGATGATATGAAGAAATTGATGTGAAAAGATGTGAGATGAAAAATTGATGACCTAAATTGCCCCTACTGTGATAAAATGTGATAAAATGCCCCAATTTTACCTTTAAATAGGTTAAAAATGTCATTTTGTATGTCATTTTCCCATTTTAACCTAGTAAAAATTGAAATTTTTGAGCGAATTGCGTTGCCCTGATTTTATTATGTTTGTCTGATAAATTTGTTCCTATTTGTCTAATAAATTTGTTCCCAAAGTTGTTGGAAAACAAATAATAGCTGATAAATTTGCTTTTAAAGTTGTTACAAACAAATAGTTGTTGATAGGTTTGCTTCTAAGGTTGTTAAAAACAAACAGGATTTTGATAAATTTGTTTTCCATGATGATGAAAAACAAATATTTTGTTTGATTGATAAGTTTGCTTTTAAAGTTGTTAAAAACAAATAGGATTTTGATAAATTTTCTTTCATGAAAATGAAAAACAAATAGTTTGTTGATAAGTTTGCTTCTAAAGTTGTTAAAAACAAACAGGATTTTGATAAATTTGTTTTCCATGATGATGACAAACAAAATAGTTTTGTTTGATATGTTTGCTTCTAAAATTGTTAAAAAAAAAAAGGATTTGATAAATTTGCTTTCATGAAAATGAAAAAAAAAATAGTTTGTTGATAAGTTTGCTTCTAAAGTTGTTAAGAACAAACATGATTTGATAAATTTGCTTTCATGAAAATGAAAACAAAATAGTTTGTTGATAATTTTTCTTTTAAAGTTGTTAAAAACAAACAGGATTTGATAAATTTTCTTTCATGAAAATGAAAAACAAAATAGTTTGTTGATAAGTTTGATTTTAAAGTTGTTAAAAACAAACAGGATTTTGATAAATTTGCTTTCATGATGATGAAAAACAAATAGGTTGATAAGTTTGCTTTTAAAGTTGTTAAAAACAAACAGGATTTTGATAAATGTGGTTTCAGATTTGATTGATTTGTCATGATGATTTGATATTGATGTTGCTTTGACTTGACGATTCTTCCTATTCAACAGGAGAGATTGGGCATCTTGCAGCTATGGGAGAAATTCCCGAAGACATGGAGATTGATTCCGTAGCTTGTACAGGCGGATAGAGATGTGATCGAGGCATGCAGACTGACCTTGTTAATTGAGATGCTTGAGGGTCATTAGGGACAGGTGGAGCAGGTCCATCAGGTGCAGGTGGGACAGAGCCGAGATTGGCAGCATCAGAGGATAGCACTTTGTAGTGCATTTTATATGATGTGTTATTGATACTCTGTTGAGACATTTGTATACATACTGATATGATCACATTTTGGATGATGTTATGTCATGCATAGCTGACATCTTTGTATATTTTGACATTAATTTTTGAGATAATATGATATGCAACGATGATTTGTTATGTAATGAATGTCTATTTTCTATATGCATGATGTTTTATGTGATGGTTTCACGATGTTATGCTCATGATGTATACGTATGCATGATTCTTAGATATGAAAATGCAAGTGCAATGTTATGATATGATTGCAATCTATTGATGAATGATTTTTTATAAATATGAAATGATGGATGGTACAATTTATGAATGCCCATGAATGTTTTGATAATGATATATGCTTTGTTTTTTTATGATTTTCTGATGCAAATATGTATGAAAAATGTATGTGATGATGTTTTTGTGAATGTCAAAATGTACTTAGTCATTTATTGGAAAGATATGAAACTTTGATACTTTTCCAGCTTTTGGGAAAATCTATAAATGCAAAATGTAGATTCTAAAATGAATGTAATCTATACTAACCATGCAGGGTATATGTACAATATTGCCATTTTGAGAGCTTATTTGTGCTTTTTGTGTCATCATAGAGCATTGAAATGTTGAAATTTAATACAAGCATCAAAGGGTATGTTAGCACTAGTGATGACTTGAGTATTGCTTTCACGATTTTTGATATAACAAGATAATACAAGCATCTAGGTATAATTGAACCGAGATGACCTGAGTATCGCTTGCATAAACAGACAAGAGTTAACCCATTTCCTATGCAAATTCTGAAATGTCATCAATGATACTTAGTAGAGCATGTCTCGTGACCAATTTGCATAGTACTAATGATTTCTTTGCAAACAACAGACAAAGAAAAATCATACTCCTTCCTTGCTTTTCTAGTTCAGTACATCATCAAATTGCTCTAGATATATGATAAAAAAATCAACCAACAATTCAAATTTTTCCCAAAGTATTTGAAACATTATTCAGATTAAGATCATCCAACTTGGTTATCAACATTGATATTTGTGTTTTGATTAATGTTGTTTTTCCCATATTTGTTTGATTTTATTGACATTGAGTAATCATTTTGGTGTTATGGTTGATTTGATGCGTCAATGTATTTTGTGCTTTGTCAAACCGTCATTTGTCCATTTGTGATATTCTAAAAGCTCGTTGCCCCTTTCTTGTTTAGTCTGTGTTTCTGCCCCCAGTGTAAATACAACCTAAATATGATGGATATGTACAAATTTCATCAAGCCATGATGAAACACAAGGATTCCTGTTGCATGATATGCATATGATAGATAAGTACAGATGATAGATATGGATAGATGATGTCATAAAGCGAATGGAAGACATGGGCTAATAGATAGAGGAGCCCATTTTGATCACAAGTAGCGCCTGTTTGCCAGGTTTTCACCACTTGTTTTTATTGCACTTTTTTAGATCATGTGAATTTTTTTTTGCTTTTTTTAGGACTTTTTCTGATTTTTATGTATTTTTTTAGGACTTTTTCTGATTTTTATGTATTTTTTCAGGACCTTTTCTGATTTTTATGTATTTTTTCAGGACTTTTTCTAATTTTTATGTATTTTTTAGGACTCTTTCTAATTTTTATGTATTTTTTTAGGACTCTTTTTGATTTTTATGTATTTTTTCAGGACTCTTTTTGATTTTTATGTATTTTTTCAGGACTTTTTTCTGATTTTTATGATTCAGACATAGAACTTCTTCAAATGAATGTTGTTGATCGACTCTTCAAACAGGTCCCCTTCTTATGTAGATAATTGATATGCTCCAAAACCGTATGCTGCAATGATGACAAATGGACCAAGTCAATTTGGTTCAAATTTTCCTTTCTTTTCTTTGTCTTGCTGATTGCGTGAATTTTCTTTCAAGACTAAATCACCTACTTGAAATGTCTGTGATTTAACTCTGTGATTGTAGCTACGGGACATAACTTGTTGATAACCCTTCAAATGATCAGCTGCATGTTGATGTCTTTCATCTAATAGTTCTAGCTCTTGCAGACGAGATACTTGGTAGTCTTCATCATTTATCAATCCTTTCAGTGAGACCCTAAGCGAAGGTATTTCAACCTCTAATGGTAAGATCGCTTCTACTCCATATACCAATGCATATGGGGTAGCTCCTGTTGGTGTGCGAATGCTAGTTTTGTATGCCCACAAAGCTGGATTTAATTGGACATGCCAATCACGACCGGCATCATTTACCGTCTTCTTCAAGATCTTCAAGATTGTTTTGTTTGAAGCTTCTACTTGACCATTTCCTTGTGGATAATAAGGTGTAGAGAACTTGTGTTAGATGTGAAATCTTTCACAAAGTTCATCAACATCCTGATTCTTGAAAGGTCTCCCATTATCAGTGATGATAGAATTAGGAATTCTGTATTGGTAGATGATGTAATTCAAGATAAGTGAAGAGATTTGTTTACCATTCATGGTTGTTAAAGGAACAACTTCGATCCATTTTGTAAAATACTTTGTAGCCGTGTTGATGAATTTATGCCTATTTTATGGTGAAGGATGAATTTTTCCAACAAGATCTAGTCCCCACTGAGAAAAAGGCCATGTTGGAGTGAAAGGCTACAGCTCCTATGCAGGTGCATGAATAAGATTCCCATGGATCTGGCATTTAGAACACTTCTTGACAAAAGTAAAAGATTCTTTCTCCATGGTAAGCCAATAATATCCCATTCTAACAAGTTTCTTGGCTAAGGTTAAACCACTTGAATGAGTTCCACAAATACCACCATGAACCTCTTGTAAGGCTTGTTCAAATTCGTCACGTTCAAGACATCGAAGGAGCGTACCATTGAGACCACGTCGGTAAAGGATATCGGTGATCAAGGTATAACGAGATGATTGGCGTATGAAATTCCTTTTTTGGTTTTGGGATAAGTCTAGAGGTAAGATATTATTTTTCAGGTAGGTATAGATCTTGCCATATAAAGGTGAATTAGAACCAGTTAAATGGAATATGTATTGGGTAGCTGGATTATCATAGGTGGGAGAAAACAATTGCTCCACCAAGAATTCATATCGTTTTTTATTTTTTGATAATTTTAACAAGGAAGCAATTGTAGCCATTGCATTTGCAGCTTTATTATCAATCCTTGGGATTTGTGAAAACTTGATTGTCACAAAATACTTTTTAAAATCATCCACCATGTTCTTGTAAGGTAGGAGCTTATCATCTTTAGTTTGATAATCATCATTTATTTGGTTAATGACAAGTTGTGAATCACCGTAGACTTGCAACTCTGTAATCTGCCAGTCCAATGCTATCTTCATTCCTATGAGCAATGCTTCATATTCAGCTATGTTATTTATGTAGGGAAACATCAACCGATATGATTTTGGGATGGTATTTGTGCAGGGAAACATCAACTGATATGATTTTGGGATGGTATGTAACAAAAATAATCCCTGCCCCCGAGCCATGTTGTGTGTAAGATCCATCAAAGTACAATGTCCATGATTTCTTAATTGTTGCCGTGAAGACGTCTGCATCAAGAAATTTAATGTGCATTGGGTTTTCTTCTTGTAAAGGTGCTTCGGCCAACTGATCTGCGATGACCTGTCCTTTTATAGCTATTTGATCTACATAGTGAATGTCAAACTCACTTAAGATCATTACCCATTTTGCAAGTCTTCCTATTAAGGTAGCTTTGCTTAAGAGGCATTTTAGTGGATCGATTTTGGTTACTAGCTTAACTGTATGAGCCAACATATAGTGGCACAACTTTTGAGAAGCAAACACTACTGCTAGGAAAGCTTTTTCAATGAAAGTGTAGTTCAGTTCATGACTTGTTAAAGTTCTGCTGATATAGTATATGGCTCTTTCTTTGCCTGTAGAATCCTCCTGTGCTAGTAATTCTCCCAAAGATACTTCTATTGCTGAAATATAAAGTATGAGTGGCTTTCCTGGAACTGGTGGAATTAGGACTAGTGTATTCATGAGATATTGCTTGATTTGATTAAATTTTGTTTCACACTTTTCTTCCCATTTGAATGGGAAATTTTTATGCAATAGATGTGTAAAAGGTAAGCATTTATCTGCCAGTTGAGCTATAAACCTCTTGATGGATTGTAGTCATCCTTGCAGTGATCGGAGCTGACTGATATTTCTTGGTGGCGGCATGTCCATTATAGCTTATAATTTTCCTGGATCAACCTCTATGCCATTTTTTGAAACAATGTATCCTAGGAGTTTTCCAAATTTAACGCCGAAGACACATTTCTTTGGATTGAGTCAAACATTGAACTTCTCCATCCTGATAAAGATCTTTGACAAGATTTCTAGATGTCCTTCTCTTGTGTTGGATCTGGCCAATAAGTCATCCACATAGTCTTCCATGAAGGTGTGCATCATGTCATGGAAAATGGTGGCCATTGCTCTTTGATAAGTCACTCCTGCATTCTTAAGCCCAAATGGCATGACATTCCAACAATAGGTACCCCAAGGGCACGTGAACGTTGTTTTATCTTGATCCTCTGGTGCAATCTTTATCTGGTTGTATCCTAAAAATCCATCCATTAATGAATACATTGGATGGCCAGCAGTTAAATCAACAATCATATCTATGTTTGGCAAAGGGAAGTCATCTTTAGGACATGCTTTGTTCAAATCTTTGAAATCTGTACAAATTCTAATCCTTCCATCCGACTTTGAAATAGGTACGATATTGGAGATCCATTCTGCATAGTCAATGGAGTCAAATGAATCCGACATCTAAGAAACTTTGGCTCTTTAACGGCCAATTCGCGGCATGTGGATTGAAAAGCTTTGAGTTTTGCTTCCACCGGGTTTTGCCCCTGCATTTATAGATAAATGATGCATTATCAGATTAGGATCTAACCTTGGCATATCAGCATATGACCAAGCAAAGTTGATTTGATTCTCCTTCAAGAACTCCATGAATTTCAGTACTTCTTCGACTGTCAATGACGCTGCAATTTGCAAGATTTTTCGCTGCTCTGCTATACTTATGTTGATTGATTCCTGTGAACAGTGGAATGAAATCTTTAGCGATGTGGTTGGGAGTGTCAGGTTTCATAAATGTTTTGAACATCAAAAAGGTTTTCACTGTTAGATTCTCTCTTTATTTTTCTCTTGTTGTGATCTACCACTGCCATTTTTTGGTTTTCACCGATAGATCCATCTTTTATTTCATTTATTTTGCAGCTAAGAGACTTGACACCCTCCCCATCAAAATATTGAGTATGAGATTCTTTGATGGAACAATTGTTTTCTTGATTAGATGAACAAAGGAAATTTACAATATCCTCATCATCATGGAATGTAGGGATATGGATAGGTGCATCATTGTCCCAATCAATAAGTTCTGGATAGACTAAAGGGATGGGATCATTAGGTTGGGTAAGGTCTTGAGCTATCATAGTTGTCATTTTCATGATGGACAAGGTCTATGATGGTATTCTCCTATCGATTATCAATCTTGTTAAAATCTGAATCGTCCTCACTTGAGTCATGATCGCTTTGTAAAACATAATCAAGTGGAGGCCTTGAGCCCTCCCCTTGTAAGAACGTGGGTGCAAATTTGTGTATGACATCCACCCTTTTCTCTGTTAAGAATGTATCATCAGAGACATCATCCCATTCGTATTCATTGGAATCAGTGTCTAAACTGTTCTGCAATTGGAAAACTGATCCATAAAATTTGTGTAGAGTGACATCCTCATGGGGTTTATCTGAAATTGATTCTCCTTCATGAGTTTGTTGTGCTTGCTATGAAGTTGACTCTTCTGTATCCTTACCATATCCAAGTCCTGTTTTATCTTTTGGATGTATTGAAATAGGTTGAATTGGCTCAATGATTCCTTATTTTCTTTTTCCTATAGGACCATTTCCTTCATAGCCCATTCTTTGCATGATGGTATACCCTTTACCATATTGTTCGGTAGGTAACTTGATGTGCAAGAGAGATTTATCTTCATCTTTGTATAACCAACTTAGGATGTCCCTATCTTCGGCTTCTTCTTCGGTGGTGTTAGCTTTAATGAATTGTCTGTCAAACTTCGTGATTGGAATAGAAGCTTGGGATGTAGAGGCTGTTGCAATCTTTTGATTTGATAGGGTCAGCTAGCCATGTGACCTCAGAGAAGGAGGTAATCTAGAAAGGGATAGCGAATATTTTCCTACTCCTTTGTCTTTTAAATGTAGCTTGGTATCAAGATTCTTTGTCAATTCTTGCAATTGGCATGGTCGATTGGAAGAAGAGATAGTAAGAGCCTCCCTATTATGTGGCACAAAGGCGTCTTGAGTTGCTCAAAGATTTGAACAAGTTTGGGTGCTATTGTAATCAACTTGTATAGTTATTTCTTGTCCA
>VDFB02294868.1:0-21324 GCA_007258455.2 Sequoia sempervirens
GGATTGCAACCACCTCGAAGGAAAGGGAAATATTATCAAGGAGAGGTTGTAGTTAATAAAGGATCAAATTATCATCAAGCCACGAGTTGGTGCAAAATAGCTATATTGAAGTCGTAACCTTGGTTGTATATCACTTAATTAAATAATTAAAAGAAAAACAAATCAACTTAAATTGTGTATCATCGTTCTCCTCTTGAAGTCGAATATATCTAGCCATAAACGCATTTTATAGTGTAAAATGAAATTAAATAAATATTCAAACATTTGAATATCTTTTAAAGTCGTGGGTTTGAGTTGAGGCATGATCCATGTATGTTTTGTGGCGGTAACCTCCACCACCCTGGCCTCTTTTCTTTATCGAAACGTTCAAGATGGGAGGCATGCGGACTCATTTCGAGGGAAGTCTTGTTTTGTCTTGGCATTCTTTCTCGAGCATTCATCTTTTTGGCAGTTCACTTCGTCATTTTGGTATCCGCATTCCTCTTGTTTTGGTATCCTCAGTCTATATCCGCAATCTTCTGGTCTTGTTTCCTCATTTCCTTTCTCTTTTTCTTCTCTCTATCAAACAACACTTTTATCGGGTGGCATTCATCCCTCTTTCTCTTTTCAGATGGTTTTGATGTTGCTTCCACCTTACTTGGTCTTTGCGCTACTCCTGTGCATTCGTCACTTAGACATTAGGGGAGGGTTGCCATTATTCTTCATCTTCTGTCAACTTTACAAACCAAACGCCACTACCGTTTTAGTCACTCTAGTTCTGGAAGGAAACTAAATTCGAGCTCTTGAGAAATTCACAGCTGCATCATCAGTCGGGCAGTCAAGAAACTGGTAAGGTGGTTGCTTGTCTAGTCGTGGGAAGAAGAAGTCAAGAGAGTTAAATCAAGCTTTTGTTCTGCAAATTACAAGCACGTAGAGTCTTTTAAATTGTTAAAGTTAAAGCATCGAAAAGTTCTATACTCGTTTTGTTAACCACAAAGCATTGGAAAGTAAATTCAATGAATTTCATCGTCTTGTTAAAAGTATAATGAAATCGGTTCTTTGCTAAATCTCTAAAATTAGTCCGATATAAGACTCTTTCTTGCTCGTCATGAACCTGTATAGTTTATTTGTTCTTATATTCGAATTACTCTTCATTGATTATTTATGAACCTGAATGTTAGTTCTATCTTTCATCAAAATGCTTTATGAACTATTCTGCCATTGACTAAGCCATAGTCTTCTCTATACTCTGTTCTCTTAACTTCTAAGTTGGAATCGTGCATATTTCTCTTTCCACTCTAAGTCCTTTATATGAAGTATAAACGTTACAAATCTGAAGAGTTCCTCAATATTGAACAAGTCTCTCTCTCTCTATATATATATGTTTAAATTCAGCAGTTTATTCTTAAATGAAGAGGAATGATATTGAGCCAAGTCAATGTAATATAAACCCCAAGTGTCAAGCCTTATCATGTCAAGCAAGGGTGAGAGTGTTGATGGCATAGGTGTGCCCATAAACAATAAAATCCTTGGCCAAGGTTATGATGCTTAGATTAAGCATTTGTCAGCCATCAAGAACCAAATATACCCCTGGTCAGAATGGTCTTTCTAGTTAGGAGTACCCTATAGTGAAGGATCAACCAGGGTAGTATAGGTTCTTGACAGCAGGCTCAAATGGCATGATGGTATTTATGTGATCCTTTATTGATTGCCCTCATGAAGGGTCGGGTTTCTTCAGTTGAAGAAACACGAGAGACTAGTAGGTCTTTGGTTGGGCAGAAAAACCCTTGATGATATTTCTTTTTCCCTTGAAGACAAAAAGTCTTGTACAAGCATCCCTGTATTCAGACTGTACATTCTTGTAACTCTTTCTCTCTCTTAATTTCAGTTATATTTACTTTAACACGATTATTTCATAGCTATAATAAATGCTCTTTTCATTTTGAAAGCAATGGAAAAGTTAGTTATTAACCAACTGTGGCTTTCGGTTATATAAACAGTTAAATGTTTCTTTTTCAGCTGAAATTGAAAACTAGAAGTTAGTTGAAGAATGGTTTAAGTAGTTATTGTTCAAATTGTTTATCTTTTCCGTTCGTTATTCCAAAGGAAACTCTAGTAAGAAAACTAGTTAGTTACACTTCAGCTGAATCTAGTAGTTAGTTACCATTCTTAAACTATAGATTAGATAGAGTGTTACATATGGTATCAGAGCGAACCAGGTTCAACACATGGACCTATGAGTTCATCACGAGAAAACGCGTTAAGCATTCAGCAGTTTGGCTAAGGTTTAAAACTGGTTTGATGCCAGAATGGCATAGAGAAAAACCAAGGAAACTGTCAGGAAGACTATTTTTTTTCCAACACTTACCAAAGTCAATGGCTAAGAGAAAGCCAACTGAGGAGTTAAAACTTCAAGAGCAAAACAATTTTGCTAAGGTTGCACGGTGGAAAGATTTTGAGACTTAGACTAGAAAGGTGAAACCTTGGTCAATTTCTAATCAGACTAAGAGCTTGGGTAGAGCAGTGTCTGTATGAGTTCAAGATCAATCTTATTTCTCAAAAACATAAGGATGGGAAGATCCAAAAGTAATCAATCAAGTGCAAGAGCAACTGAGTGTTGAAAACCCTTGAAATTATATCAAAGACACCAAGATAAGATGGGTTCTAGTCTAACTTCTAGATGGCTTGGAATGAGCCAAGTGGAATAAAAGGATAAATAAAGGACAAGTGGTGATACATTGGCATGGAATGCGGATAAAAAAATGGTATAGGACCTGGAAAAACTTTTGTTCACCAAGATTCATGAGAAAACCAATTGCCAGATACAAATAATTAACTACAAGTAAAGGCGAATACGAGATCCTTATACCTCATGAAGCCTTTTGAAAAGATGTTAATATGTGGAAGAGGACAAAGTTAAAGAGGATCATATCAGGAATTATCTTGATGAATAAAGATCGGGATTAGAATCATTCTTTGAACTTTTGTTAAGAATCTGCTTGGAGATTGCAGGATAAATCATAACAGTTGTAAGGAGGAGATATTAGTTATTATCATGGCATTTTGGCCAAATGGTTGTGAACTATGAATTTTGCCTTTTCGAGGAGCTAGAAAGTACAATTGCAACAAAGAATGTAACCATCACCGAGTTATTTAGGTAAAGTTGTTTATGTTTTGAACAAGTAACCTATTTAGTGAAGTAAGGAATAGAGTTTTGTAAAGCGGAACGAAGAAGAGAAGTTTGTGTTCCAATTGTAATCTTTGTGTGTTGCTATAGCACAATCTTATGATGTCATCTAAGCGATGAACAATAGATACTCCAGAAAATAGGAGTGGATGTGTTATAACCTTTATTATTGCAAATTTTTGTGAATGATGAAAGTCTTAAGGGACTTATTTGTTTGATGCGCTTGTAATGCAATCTCTAACCCATTGTAAGTTTTTGGAAAGTCTGATTACAGTGCAGCAATCTACTCCCTTGTTACTGACTTAGTCACGTCACGTAGTGCATAATAAGTGTTCTTCTAGATTTTGACACTTCTTTGGATTTTGATAAAATTTCTTTTAATACTGGCAAGGAATGCCATTGTTTTATTTCTTTATTTTGAAATGGTCTAGCCACCGAATTTTGAAGATTGTTTATTTTATGGCCAATTGGTCAAAATTTGAATTAATGTCAGAAATGAGCTCATTCTTTGATTTATTGCTGAAATTAAAAACTGTTATATATTTTGATATTGAGTTAAGTTATTGTGGTGGCTATACAAGAACATTTTGGTTGTTCACTATGTTTGATGCAATGTTCATCTCTATCATGTCCCGGATGGGCCTCTGATGGATTGTGTAAGGAAGTAAATTGTAGGAAAATGCACCTGGTATATTCTTAACTTTACAGAAGAAAGAAACCCTATGTTATGGTATGTGGGTGGACAGGTAGTCCAGTAAGCCCAGGTGATTAGTCTCTCCAAGTCGAGCAGGGTGGTGAACTATGACTACGTTCAATGCAAACGTATATATATAAAAACTATGGCCATAGTGAGTGTTGTTGCCACTACGTGCACTCGTCAGTTCACCGTACTCCAGACACTTAGCTAACCAAAGTTGTCGTTGTTAATGATAACATGCAGCGTCGAAATAATATTCCAGCGATCTTCTTTTGATAATAAATTAAATGATAGCATTATGCTATTTAATTTATTTGAGTCTCAAGGGGCGCGATTCTTATGGAGACACTTCTATTTGTTAAGCAATAAATATTAAATGAAATGACACGTCTTTTGTGTTAAGGCCGACCTCCTCTTGGCGCGACTTACCTTTGATTGGATGCGTCTATTTGAAAGGAGATATATTATTATTGTTAGCTGACTTGCATTAAATAAGGTGGCGACCTTTCAAAATGTATATATATGAGTTCGCCTTCTCATTATGCTCATGAAGTTTCAAGTCAAGTTCGATTATATTTCATAGCAGTCTAAGTGCGAATTCATTACTAGATAGTTCTATATTCTTTGAAGTCTGAAGTTCTTCATCAGTGAATTGTCTTCCCTTATTGCAGTGCTGCATCAACTATTGGTGCTTGTATTTGGGCCTGAATCTTGGCCTCTTGTAAAGAAGATTACTCTTGTGACAGTTCAATATATAAGTGATATATTGTTGCTGGGTTTTTCTCCCTCAAGAGGAGGGTTTTCCCAGGGTATTTGTTGTGTTATTGTGTCTGATTTGAATTAATTTCTGTGCATACAATCTGATCATTAAAATTTACAGTCGTACTTAGTAGGGGGGTATCCTTAGTAGTGCGACAGAGTTGGTTAAGTGGGGGTACACACCAGAGCTCATATGGCAACTAAGAGGGATTCCCTCTTATCAGTGGCATGCCGAGTCTTGGAGGACAGTTGAACTAGAAAAGGAATTTTGATCCTTTCTCTTGTATTTACTTATCATTAATTTAAAGATGCATGAGATAAATGAAATTAGTACTTGATGAATAACCTTTTTCAGCTAGAAAAGTGAAGGTTGATGTTAACCATTGGTGAAATTCTCTTGGTAAACCTGTGTTAAAAGTAATTGATTGCTATATGTAGAAAGAGTATCCACCTTTATGGCGTTTGATATAACAACTTCTATAATTCTGCTATCAAGATGATTCCATTTGAAACATTGGACAAAAGAAGATGTTGAACTCCTGTATGTTGGGTAAGCTAGAAGACAGGATTAGCATTAGTCCAGGAATGTTGTCAGAAATGGATAAACAAATCAACCCGATCAAGAAAGATTGGTGGAAGCTAATAATAGATAGAAAAGCTAAGTAAATGCCAACCCTACTCTAACACAATTCTTGACTAGAGAAGAAAGGTTTCATAAAGGAATGTATTCCAAACCAGCTCCCACATATAAAGGACTCTTCAAAATTCTCGAAGTAAGGATGTTACATATGAATCTAATGAACAGTATTTTCCGCGATTGTTTGGACAAATTTGTGTTGGTTTCCTCAATGACATTCTTATTTATTCCAAAACGAGGATGAGCATCTTCAGCATCTTGGGTGGTTCTTCAACAATTGAGAGAACATAAACTTTATGGAAAATTATCAAAATGCACTTTCTTTCAAAAAGAGGTACATTACTTGGAGCATATAATATCAGCTAAAGGAATAGCAGTGGATTCCGCAAAGATAAAAGCTATAGTAGAATGGCTAGTACCAAAAAATGAGCATGAGGTTAGAAGTTTCATGGGATTGGTTGGGTATTACTTGAAGGTTGGTAAGAAATTTCTCTAGGATCACCCACCCCATTACCTCTCTTCAAAGAAAAGGGAAAAGATTTGAATGGATAGAGAAATGTTAAGAAGCATTTAATATGTTGAAGGAGAAATTAACGACTACACCATTTTTGGTAGTACCAGACCCTAATGGTCATTTTGTAGTCATAACGGATGCGTCTAGTGAAGGATTGGGCGGAATATTAATGCAAGATGGAAAGGTAGTGGCTTATGAATCTCGGAAGTTGAAGCAGTATGAGCGGAATTATGCACCTCACGATCTGGAGTTAGCAGCTATTGTGCATACCCTGCAAATGTGGCGATATTACTTGTTAGGGAAGACTTTTGAACTCAAATTGAACCATCAAGGTTTAAAATATATATTCACTCAGCCTAATTTAAATGTTCGCCAAAGGAGGTGGATGGAGTTAATTTCAGATTATGATTTTGAGGTCAATTACATTAAGGGCGAGAAGAATAGAGTAGCCGATGCACTGAGCCGACGGAAACATATAACTTCCATGGTGTCAATTAACACAAATTTTAGAACTTAGGTACTACAAAAATTGAATGAAGATGAATTCTACTTGCAAGTTCATGAAGCTCTTCAAGCAAACTCTCAAGAACCTAAATATGAGGGTTTTCAAATTGAAGCGGATGGACTTTTGAGATATAAGGGCAGGATGTATGTACCAAATTCATCAAAACTAAGGAAAATAGTATGGAAAGAAGTACACACAGCACCTTAGTCAAGTCATCCAGGGGTAACCAAAATGTTGGCCGATGTCAGACCTCTATATTTTTGGAAAGGAATGAAAAAGGATGCAGCTAGATTTGTTGTAGGATGTTTTGAATGTCAGAAGGTTAAGGTGGAGCATCAGCACCCGGTAGGATTGTTACAACCCCACAGTGTACCAGATTGGAAGTGGCAAATCATCAGTATGGATTTTGTACAGGGTTTACCGATGACGAGGAGCAGACATAATGCTATAATGGTAGTAGTGGATAGACTCACTAAAGTGGCACATTTCATACCCGGAAATTTGACAGATGGGGTTTCTGTGATTGCTCGAAAGTTTGTGCAAGAAATTTTCCGTCTTCATGGAGTACCGGAAAACATTATTTCTGACAGAGATGCTAGGATGACATCCAGGTTTTGGTAGACTCTATTTTCTGCTTCAGGAACTCAGTTAAATATTAGTACAGCCTATCATCCTAAAACAAATGGGCAGACGGAAAGAGTAAACCAGATTTTGGAAGACTGCGTGGACCAGCAATATAAATGGGAATAATATTTACCATTGGTAGAAGACTATACCTGTAACATTCATATAAATCAGCTATCCAAAAATAGCACCCTTTGACATGCGAAAGTCACGAGAACACCTATCAATTGGGCAGGTGAAGACGGGATCATTCTAGGACGAAATACTTCAGAAATGGAAGAACAGGTTAAGTTAATCAAACAAAGGTTAAGGAAGCTAATAATCAGCAGAAGAGCTACATTGATGCAAAACAAACCCCCAGGCAATTTGTGGTTGGAGAGAAAGTTCTTTTGCGAGTGAAACCTTAGAAAAGCTCTATTAAATTTGGAAAAAAAAAAAAAAACCTCTAAACTAGCCCCAAGATATAGGACCTTTTGAAGTCCCGGAAGTTATCAATCCAGTAGCATACAGAATTGCTCTACCTCCAGCTCTCGCCAGATTGCACAATGTATTACATGTCTCCTATCTTAAGAAGTACTATGCAGAATTTGACCATATGATTGAACGGAATTCCTTGCAGGTGCGGGATCCTAGGGTGATTACAATAGAGCCACTCAGAGTGCTTGAGGTATGTAAGCTGCACTTACGTAACCGCGAGGTGGTACAATGCAAGGTCCAGTGGGACCAATATTCAGAGGAAAATGCTACATGGGAGGATTATGATGAAATCCTTCAAAAGTTTCCTCATCTGTTTATGAACAATTAAGAACTCTATATATATATATATATATATATATATATATATGATTTAGACCTGAATTTATAAATAAATAATCATCGGGGACGATGATTCTTAAGGGGAGAAGTATGTTACATCCCTTTTGTCTTGAACAAGATTATGGCAATGAAATTATGGTCGTTATGTTAGTTGTGATTAACTAAATTTCATGAGAATGTGAAATTGGGAAAAGAATTTTTAATTTCTATGTTGTAACTGCAAATATGAATGATTTTCTTATATATGTGTAAATGAATGTGTTGATGAGTTTATATTTAAATATATATATATATATATCGAGAACAGTCTAACCCTAATTCTTTGTCAAGTGGTTGCAGGATTGCCAACACCTCGAAGGAAAGGGAAATATCATCAAGGAGAGGTTGTAGTTAATAAAGGATCAAATTATCATCAAGCCACGAGTTGGTGTAAGATAGCTATATTGAAGTCGTAACCTTGGTTGTATATCACTTAAATAATTATAAGAAAAACAAATCAACTTAAATTGTGTATCATCGTTCTCCTCTTGAAGTCGAATATATCAAGCCATAAACGCATTTTATAGTGTAAAATGAAATTAAATAAATATTCAAACATTTGAATATCTTTTAAAGTCGTGGGTTTGAGTTGAGGCATGATCCGTGTATGTTATGTGGCGGTAACCTTCGCCACCCTGGCCTCTTTTCTTTATCGAAACGTTCAAGATGGCAGGCATGCGGACTCATTTCAAGGGAAGTCTTGTTTTGTCTTGGCATTATTTCTCGGGCATTCATCTTTTTGGCAGTTCACTTCCTCATTTTGGTATCCGCATTCCTCTTGTTTTGGTATCCTCAGTCTGTATCCACGATCTTCTGGTCTTGTTTCCTCATTTCCTTTCTCTTTTTCTACTCTCTATCAGACGGCATTTTTATTGGGTGGCATTCATCCTATCTTTCTCTTTTCAGACAGTTTTGTTGTTGCTTCCACCCTGCTTGGTCTTTCTTGGCCGAGCGCCACTCCTGTGCATTCGTCACTTAGACATCAGGGGAGGGTTGCCATTATTCTTTCATCTTCTGTCAACTTTACAAACCAAACACCATTGCCATTTTAGTCACTCTAGTTCTGGAAGGAAAGTAAACTTCAAGCTCTTGAGAAATCCACCGATGCATCATCAATCAGGCAGTCAAGAAACTCGTAAGGCGGTTGCTTGTCTAGTTGTGGGAAGAAGAAGTCGAGAGTTAAATCGAGCTTTTGTTTTGCGAATTACAGGCATGTACTTAGAGTCTTTTAAATTGTTAAAGTTAAAGCATCGAAAAGTTCTATACTCGTTTTGTTAACCACCAAGCATTGGAAAGTAAATTCAATGAATTTCATATTCTTGTTGAAAGTATAATGAAATCAGTTCTTTGCTAAATCTCTGAAATTAGTCCGATGGAAGACTCTTTCTTACTTGTCATGAACCTGTATAGTTTATTTGTTCTTATATTCAAATTACTCTTCATTGATTATTTCTGAACCTAAATGTTAGTTCTATCTTTCATCAAAATGCTTTATGAACTATTCTGCCATTGACTAAGCCGTAGTCTTCTCTATACTCTGTTCTCTTAACTTTTGAGTTGGAATCGTGCATATTTCTCTTTCCACTCTGAGTCCTTTATATGAAGTATAAATGTTACAAATCTGAAGAGTTCCTCAATATTGAACAAGTCTCTCTCTATATATATATGTTTAAAGTCGGCAGTTTATTCTTAAATGAAGAGCAATGATATTGAGCCAAGTCAGTGTAATATAAACCCAAGAGTCAAACCTTATCATGTCGAGCAAGGGTGAAAGTGTTGATGGCACAAGTGTGCCCATAAACAATAAAATCCTTGGCCAAGGTTATGATGCTTAGATTAAGCATTTGTCAGCCATCAAGAACCAAATATACCCCTGGTCAGAATAGTCTTTCTAGTTAGCAGTACCCTATAGTGAAGGATTGACCAGGGTAGTATAGGTTCTTGACACCAGGCTCAGATGGCATGATGGTATTTATGTGATCCTTTATTGATTGCCCTCGTGAAGGGTCGGGTTTCTTCAGTTGAAGAAACACGGGAGACCAATAGGTCTTTGGTTGGGCGGAAAAGCCCTTGATGATATTTATTTTTCCCTTGAAGACAAAGAGTCTTGTACAAGCATTCCCACCTTCAGACAATACATTCTTGTAACTATTTCTCTCTTAATTTCAGTTATATTTACTTTAACATGATTATTTGATAGCTGTAATAAATGCTCTTTTCATTTCGAAAGCAATGGAATAGTTATTAACCAACTGTGGCTTTCGGTTATATGAACAGTTAAATGTTTCTTTTTCAGCTGAAATTGAAAACTAGAAGTTAGTTGAAGAATGGTTTAAGCAGTTATTGTTCAGATTGTTTATCTTTTTCGTTCATTATTGCAAAAGAAACTCTAGTAAGAAAACTAGTTAGTTACACTTCAGTTGAATCTGGTAGTTAGTTACCATTCTTAAATTGTAGATTAGATAGAGTGTTACAAGAACCATTCGGCTCGTCCTTGCCTTAGCAGCTCAGTTTGGTTGGAAAGTCCATCAAATGGACGTTAAGAGTGCTTTCCTCAACAGTGAGTTGAAGGAAGAAGTCTACATGACCCAACCTCTAGGGTTGAAGGTTGTCGGTAAAGAGCACAAGGTGTGTAGACTGGTAAAAGCACTCTAGGGCCTGAAGCAGGATCCTCAGGCTTGGTACATCAAGATTGACAAGTACCTCACAGATCATGGCTTTCAGAGGAGTCCATCTGACTCTAATCTATATGTCAAACACACTGGTAGTGATATTCTTATTCTTGTTATCTATGTGGATGACCTAATCATTACTAGCAGCTCGGCACATTTGATTGCTAAAATCAAACAGGATTTGTGCCGCACATTTGACATGACAAATTTGTGACTTTTGCATTATTGTTTAGGTGTTAGGTTTGGCAAACAGAGAGCAGTATATTCATCTCCCAATCCAAATATGCTCGAAGTCTACTAGATAAGTTCTGCATGCAGGATTGCAAACCTACCTCCACACCCATGGAAAAAGGGCTCAAGTTGTCAACTAAGTCAGACTCACCTATAGTAGATGAATCCTTGTTCAGGCAACTAATGGGCAGCCTCATCTATCTCACTGCCACTAGACCTAACCTCAGTTTTGTAGTGAGCTAAATTTCACGCTTCATGACAGCCCTCAAGGCTGATCATTGGGTAGCAGCGAAGCGTGTGCTGCATTATGTGAAGGGAACTTCTGATTATGGACTTCTTTACACTAGGAGTCATGATCCTAGACTCTCTGATTTCACCGACTCAGACTGGGCAAGTTCAGTTGATGACAGAAAATCAACATCTGGGTATGTTTTCAGTTTGGGATCCGGTGCAGTCACTTGGACTAGTAAGAAAACAAGCAGTGGCTCTCTCCTCGACAGAAGCAGAGTATCGAGGAGCAGTTAAGGCAACTTGTGAGGTAGTTTGGCTTCGCCGGATGTTTGTGGATATGCAAATATCTCAAGCAGGTCCAACTCCCTTGTTCTGTGATAATCAGGGAGTTCTCAAACTTGCCAAAAATCCAATCTTCCATGAAAGAACCAAGCATGTGGAAACTCATTGTCACTTCATTTGGAAGCTTGATGAAGACGAATCAGCTCAGTTGCTATATGTTCCGACAGAGGAGTAGACAGCAGATATTCTCACCAAGTCGCTCAGTCCAGATAAGTTTGTAAAATTCAGGGGGCATCTTGGTGTAGTTGCAAGATTGAGCATTAAGGGAGGGTATTAAAATAATATTTTATATTTATTTTATTAATGCTTAATGTTGTATATTATCGTTGATAAGATCGTTTCTACAGGGTCTTTTTAGAAACTTGCCTTCTTTATATTCTTTGTACATTATAAAGAGACTTCGTCTCTAATGTAAATAACATCAATTAATTTTTTACCATTGCACTTGTTAATAAAAATGAAGGCAGATTCTTGGATTAAAATTTTCAGCAAGACAAGGCATAAAGCTATTTAAACATTCAGGGGCCTTAAGATGCAACCATTTTAAAAGTTCCCACTCAACACATGCCCAAATGTCTAAATAGTAAATACAGATATTGAATTCCTACCAGTAAGGCGAAAGACCTGGCAGGACTAGGGCGTAGAGATGACACAATTGTTGATGTTTGCAGATGTACCCTTGAAATACTATTCCTGGGTTTGGATAAGTGCGGAGGCCTGATCTGAACAATAATTTAGGAAGCAAAACAAATTGTGAAGGGAAAAATACAAAAAAGTGACAGAGCTGAAACCCATTGAAATCAAGCAAATATCAATGGAGTTGTTGTGACTTTCATGACATGATATTTCCCAAGAAACATTGTGATGGTAGCATGCTCCCCTTTTTCTCTCTCATTTTGCTCCAAGAAGAGATGATCATGCAATCCTAGAACCATCTATGCCCTTATGACAGTTTGGAAACAAGAACACTTGGCCAAATGTTGTTCCATTTGTGGTATGAACTATGTCAAAAAGTTTGTGCTTCTGTTTGAGTTTGGAAAAGAGAAAATTCAGAACAAGTTTGTCAACTAATCAAATTCAGAAAAAAAAAATCCTGACTATATTTGAATGATATGAATCTGCAATTATTATTTTTATTTTTATTTTTATATATTATACTAAATTTTAATTTTAAAATACTAATATTAATTAAATTTAAAATTTTAACATGTGAATAAATATGTTAACTATTAATAATAGTTTATAAAATTCAAATTATTAATAACTATTTTAATTTAAAAATGCAAACCTAAAACTAATACATAAACTTTTATAAACAAAAAATAAGCCTGCTTCCCTAAGTCAACTAATTCTTTGAATTGATTTTAAATGCACCAACCATAGGCATGAGGGACGCACATCTTCGCATTCAACATAGACAGGCTATGTCCAACACAAACCTCCCTCCCTCTCTCTCCCTTAATATTCCTAGGCTACACAACAGCCATTATTTTCAAAATTCAAGACCCCACGATAGTGCTTAACACCCTTTTTTCTCTCCCCCTCCTAATGGCCCTCCTACTTGCAGGTTGATCCAAGGCTTCATTGCCTCAAAATTGTGTTGATGTTTGCAGCGTCGGTCTCCACTTCCAGCCGATCTCCTTATGTCATGATTAATAAATTAAATAATAGCTTGGGGCTATTTAATTTATATGATAGCAATTGGATGAAGAGGCACGTCCATTCTAAATAATATTTTATTGTGAAGATTTGAATTCTTTAAGTGGCGCGATCTTCTAGGGAGCCGACCTCTTGTGTAAGAGGCACGATTTTTGGATAAGGCCGACTTGTTGTTCTTTGAAGGGTCGCGTCCTTCTCTCTCACTTGTATATATAACCAATGGCATTTCATTGTTGAGCATTCATTCGATACACATTCATCCTTCTCAAGTTCGAGTTCTTTGCAAGTGCGAGTTCTTCATCAAGGCATATCGACATTGTTAGAGGCTGAGATTTCATCTGTAGATTGCTTCATATTGCTTCTGTGTTTTCATCAGATTGTGATGCTTATTATTGGCCTTCCTATCGGCCCATTGTAAAGGAGACACTCTTTGTGATATTCAATATATAAGTGATATATTGTTGCTGGGTTTTTCTCCCTCAAGAGGAGGGTTTTCCTAGGGTATCTTCCGTGTTATTGTGTTGAATTTTGAATTAATTTTTTGTGCTCTAATCTGATCATAAAACTAACATGGTATCAAAGCGGGTGTGAAGAAGATCGTGATCAGATTTCTTATTACAGCAATACTCTTTAGTCTCTTTCTCATTGTTGTCTATCTCTATTTCTTCGTCAAGATGGTGAACGGTCTTAAGATTGAGGATAGAATCGAGGGAGCATCAAATTTCACTTTGCTCACCTTGGAGATGACGCTAGTTACTCAGTGAAAGGAATTGGGACCTCCACTCTCCACTTGGATTCCGGCATCTCCCTGCAATTGTGTGATGTCCTATATGTTCCAGGCATCAAGCGAAACCTTGTTTCCATTTCAGCCTTGGAAGACAAAGGGTACCAAGTAGCATTTTCTAAAGGCAAAGTTCTTGTGTGGACGAAGAATTCCAACTTCAAGTTTGCTAGGGTGATTGGAGTTAGACATGAGAGTCTCTACAGGCTATGCACTCGTCCACTTCAGGCTCTAGTACATGATTCTTCAAGCTTGTGTGATCTTTGGCATTGAAGATTGGCTCACCTTCACTACTGAGCTCTACCTATCATGGAGAAGATGGTCACGAGCCTTCCAAAGTTCAACCAGGAGCACAAAGGTACTTGCAGAGGTTGCGCTTTGGGTAAGAATACTAAAGGTCCATTTCATAGTAGAGAAAATAGATCCAAATGTATTCTAGATCTCATTCATTCTGATTTATGTGGTCCAATGTCTGTTGCTTCTTTGAGTGGTTTCTTGTATTACATTCTTTTTATTGATGACTACTCTAGAAAGACTTGGATTTATTTCTTGAAATCTAAAGAATCTGAGGAGGTATTAGAAAGGTTCAAGGAATTCAAAGCTCAGGTGGAGAATTTGTCCGAGAAGAGGATCAAAGTCCTGAGATCTGATAATGGAGAAGAGTACACTTCCAGCAGCTTTCGAAACTATTGCATTGAAGCTGGGATTAAGAGGGAGTTCAGTGTCCCTTATAATCCTCAACAGAACGATGTTGCTGAAAGGAAGAACAAATCGATCGTGGAAGCAGCCAAAGCCGTGATTCATGACCAAGATCTGCAAACCTTCCTTTGGGCGGAAGCATCTAGTATAGCAGTCTATGTTCAGAATAGAAGTCCTCACCGAATCCTGGAAAACATGACTCCTGAAGAAGCTTTTACTGGGAAGAAGCCAGAAGTTAGTCATTTGAGGATCTTTGGATGTCCAGTGTATGTTCATGTACCGAAGGAAAAGAGGACAAAGTTGGAGCCTTTTGGCAAGAAGGGGATATTTGTAGGTTACAGTGAAACATCAAAAGCCTACAGGATCTACATCCCAGGTCAGAAGTTGATTGAGATCAGTAGAGATGTCACATTTGAGGAAGATGTTGCATTCAGAAGATCCAAGGGCACTCACATGGAGATTGATAATGAAGAGTCTCCTCAGGATATGGAAGTTGACCATGCTCCTGAGATTCAGAGGGAGACTTCAGAACCAAAGGAAGATGCTAATCCAGTTGAGCCTTTGGAACCTACTGATGGGCCCACCGATATTGTGATTGGAAGAAAAAGACCTCTCTAGGCTAGGCAAACGATGCAAGAGGCAGAAAGGTTTGCAACACCAAGAGGAACCTTCAGAGAAAGTAAGAGACCTCATAAGTTCTCCAGTTATGTTGCTTTGATGAGTCAGACTATTGAGTTTGAGCCTTCCAGTGTTGAGGAAGCTTCTAGTCCAGATTTGGAGAGATGCTATGACAAAGGAGTATCAATCAATTCTCAAGAATGATGTTTGGGACATTGTTCCTAGACCCAAAGGCAAATCTGTGGTATCTTCAAAATGGCTCTTCAAGATCAAGCATGCGGTTGATAAGAGCATTGAGAAGTACAAAGCAAGATTCATGGCTAGAGGGTTTTCACAAAAAGAGTGAGTTGACTATGAAGAAACATTTGCTCCTATTGCTCGCT
Organism: Sequoia sempervirens; assembly: GCA_007258455.2. Taxonomy (NCBI): domain Eukaryota; kingdom Viridiplantae; phylum Streptophyta; class Pinopsida; order Cupressales; family Cupressaceae; genus Sequoia; species Sequoia sempervirens. Next base: position 15,374 of record VDFB02294868.1, read on the forward strand.
ATACTTCTATCAGAACCATCATTGCCATTGTTGCATCTAGAGGATGGAAGATTCATCAAATGGATGTAAAGAAAGCTTTTCTGAATGGTATAATTGAGGAAGAAGTCTATATTGAGCAACCTGATGGATTTGAGGTACATGGGAAGGAGTCTCATGTTTGCAAGCTGAAGAAGGCCTTGTATGGTCTTAAGCAGGCTCCTCGTGCTTGGTACAAAAGGATTGATCGTTACCTGTTAAGCTTGGGCTTCTCTAAGAACGATGCTAACTCAAATCTATATTTCAAGGTAATTGATGGTGAAGCATTGATTTTGGTTTTGTATGTTGATGATTTGATTCTTACTGGAGAAGAACACCTCATTCTCAAATGCGAGGAGTTGGCTTCTAAGTTTGAAATGAAGGACCTTGGGCTCATGCATTACTTCCTTGGCTTAGACGTTTGGCAGAAGCCAGATGAGATGATTCTAAGTCAAGGGAAGTATACCATTGATATACTTAAGAGGTTTGGTTTGATGGATTGCAAATCCATGTCTACGCCTATGGAGACCAACCTACATAAGCTTAAGGAGGTTGCAGCTAGTTCAGATCTTGTGGATCCCACAATGTACAGGCAGTTGATTGGGTCATTGATGTATCTAGTCAACACTAGACCAGATATTTTCTATGCAGTGAGTGCACTTAGTCCATGATGATTTTCTTGTACTTTTGTTTCACCCTCTGGGAGAGCCATGGTGAACGTCACGATAAGGTGACAATATCACGTTAAGTGATGAGCACTTGTACATACCATACAAGGGTGTAGCCATGATGGTTGATATCACGATGAGGTGATATCTTCTTTTCCACATATGGGTGTAGCCATTGTGGTAGACATCACGATGAGGTGATATGTCTTGTGCAGCTGAAGCTTTATAGCAGCATAAATGGTTTGAATAAATCGGCAAACCAAAGTTCAGGATTTTTTGAAAAATCGCGAGAACTCATCGAGGCATCGGTAAATAGGATGTACAAAACTACAAAAATTGAAAACAGTCAGTAATTTTTTTTTTTTTAAATTCAATAGCATTTCCATAGCATCAGACATTGAGAGCAAATAAAATATAGAGTTCAATCGAATTATAGAAATGGGTGCTTGCTGCTGCCGCCGCTGTATCGCTGATCAGTGATTAGTCTGATTACATTGCACAAAACATACTACAACTGCATAAATATCAGATTGTGACAGTTGTCAAAATGTCTATTACAATATAGTTTGTGACTTTGTACAAAGTAAACCTATAAACTAAGTACAAAGTTCCAAAAAATTCAATTGTAGCAAATGACGTGCTATAGGGCAGAAGCTCCTGCTCCCGATGTTGAAGCTGTTAGGTGACCGGTTGCCCGCCGAGCTTCTTCAAGTAGATCATCAGGCACGTTGGCCTCCTCCAAGATATCTACATCTTCAGGCGCAATACAATATTCAAATTCATCATCAGATGCAGCAATCCACTCAGACTCAGGATCAATCTCATCGAGATCAATTGGGGCATCTTCCTCAATAGTACCTGTTTTTGCCCATGTAGAAATTAGTCTTTTCTCTACAAGTGAAAAACACAATGACAACAATTGAAATTGATTGCAAGTGTATTAAAAGTCTCACCTTGAGCTTTCTTTAGCTTCAGGCGGAGGTTGTGGTGAACAAACACCAAGTCATTCATCTGTTTTTGTGTTAAGCGGTTGCGTTTCTTGGAATGTATGTGTTCAAAAACACTCCAATTACGCTCACAAGAGGATGAGCTGCATGGCTGGGTCAAAATGCGTATTGCCATCCACCTTAGATTTTTGCATTCGTGGCCAAAAAAATCCCACCATTGAGCTGAAAGTTCAAAGAACATTATATGGAGATGAGTATCATGTAAGAATATCTTAAAATCTAAGATACATTTAATGATCATGTGACATGAAAAATCAAAAGATTATCAAAATTTTATAGAGTCTACCTGGTTGGAAGGTCTTTCGGCCTTCCACGGCAACCCTAGAAGAGAGAACCCCTTCCCTGCCTGTACAATTGCAACTCTGACATACATGCAATCGTTCTTGGTTTGGAAACATTTTGTCCATGCACTTTAACAATCCTTGTGTGATCTCAGCATCAATTTGTCTGAATGAAGAGTTGTAGAACAATGATGGATTGAGAAAGTATCCTGCAGCATGGAGAGGGGAGTGCATCTGTCCATCCCATCTTCTATCTATTATGTCCCACAATGGCATATACCTATCCCTGTCATTTTCCAGCCTATCCCTCATCACCTCCTTGGCCCTATCCATGGCCTCATACAAGTATCCCATGGGGGATTTATCGCCATCCACTAGCCTCAAGACTTTTACTAGAGGCTCTGAAAATGATACAACTTGTTCAGCCACATTCCAAAAACTAGTAGAATACATGTAATCTGCAATTGCCATGCCATCCGTTTGATTCCCAAAGCCAGACTCCATCCACTCTCTTGAAACAAACATTCATTTCAAATTCATTTTTTGTTGACAAAGAGTCTGTAGTGCAAGAAAATGTGTTGCGAATCTTGTCACCCCTGGACGAACTAGGTCCTTGCCCTCTGTGAAAGACCGCATCATACTCAAAACCCTTGTGTGATTATAAATATATTTGGTAACAGAGCGAGCCTTGTGCAGTATCTCCTTAACCCATTCAATTTTCCCAATGTCCTCTAGGGTTAGATCAATGCAATGTGCTGCACATGGGGTAAAAAACATGGAGGGGTATTTTTCTATTAGAAGTCTCCCAGCAGCAACACAAGCAGCAGCATTGTCTATAATAAATTGAACCACATTTTCTGGCCCCACTTCCATGACTACCGAGTCATACATATCGAACAATGCAGCTGCAGATTTCATTGTATTTGATGCATCTACAAATCTCAAAAAAATAGTGCCAAGATCAGAAGAGACAAGGAAGTTGATGAGGGTTCGGTTCCTTCTATCTGTCCATCCGTCTGACATAATGGTGCACCCACTATTAGTCCACTCTGATCGATGCTCTTTAAGAACATCTTTGACATCACTTACTGCCTCATTGAGCATACTAGTCCTCAATGTCTGATAAGATGGGGCTCGAAACCCAGGACCTACAGCTGCAAGAGTATCAACCATAGCTTGCCAATATGGAGATCTGGCAGCATGGAATGGCAAGCTCGAGGAGTACCAAAAATTTGCAATGGCCTTCTTCGCTTGATCGTGGACATTCTTCCTCCATCCTGTACTCTCCAAAGTAGTTTGTGATCCTGGTGTAGTACGAGGTTGGAAGAAAGCATCAATGTTTCCTCCACCTGTGTTTGGGCCATGTGCTGTAGAAGGTGTTGATCCGGATTCCCTACAACTCCCATGCCCACCAGCCTCCTCATCCAAGTTATTCCTCTTTACACTTGCAGAATTAGAACTTGTTTCAACTCCAGTTCTTGCTTTTTTGGCCTTATTCTCAGCGATACCATAAAGAGCTTGTTTCGCCTGATATGTGACATCTGCAGGGCATTTTGTGCAAACAGTGGTGTTATTACCTGGTTCTTTTGACAAATGCCATTTGAACCGATAAATTCCACCACCGACGTCATCCTGGCACCAATTGCATTTAACCTTTGCACTACCATCAATTGGTGTGCAATGTGTCCATGCAAAGTCTTTCGGACGCGGCATTGTGATCACTGATCAAGAATGAAATCTGCAAAAGCATTTTATTTCACTCGTAAGATAAAATTGAAATTTGATAAAATTTAAAATAACCAGCTATGTCAGAGTAAGAATTAATTAAAATTAATTAATGATATTTTTAAAATAATTAACTAGAAAATAACAATATAGTAATTTGAAAATACGGTAAATATTTTTAAAATAATATAACAATCATGATTATTATAAAATATAACAATCATGATTATTATAAAATAATAATCGCATTTTAAAATTATATTTTATACAATAATTTTAAAATAAAAATAAAGCAATATTATTTAAAATTTTAAAATTTAAATAGTAAATAATAATAAAAAATTAAAATAAATAAATAAACTTATTTAAAAATAATACAATATTTTTTAGTATTATACTATATAATATTATTAGTATTTTTTTTTAATTTTCAAATTCAATATTAAATATTATACTAAAAAAAATTAAACTGTATATAAAAAATTATAGTAAATTAAAAAAATATAGTTATTCAAAATCTAACTCAAAACCCTAAGGCCTAAACAATACTAAATTAAATTATTTATAATTTTATTCAAAGTTCTAAAGATTTAGGGAAAAAATTCGTGAAAAATTCGTGAAAAATTCGTGAAAAATTCGTGAAAATGCATGAAAAATTCTTGAAAATGCATGAAAAATGTGTAAAAATGCATAAAAATTCAGGCCTACCTCCCGTGCGTGTGAACTTTGAAGAAGAAATGAAGAAAGGGCGTCGATTTTTTTGTTCCAGTCGGCCTCTGTCCGTCGCGTTTTCTGTTCCGTCCGCGTTTTCCAGCAACTTACGAATTTCGAGCAACTTTTAGGGCTTTTTATGTCCGCGCGAATCTCATGTTAGGTCGTCGGCAGGTTTAAAACGGGGGTTTCCAGATTAAAACGCGTTTTAAACGCGTTTAAAAAAAAAAAAAAATGGATTGACTTAAGTCAGCGTTTTTTCAAAAAATCGGGAAAAATCGTCCGACTGTGATTTGGCTAAAATGCGTGATTAATGGGATCAATGGCAGATTTATGCTTCTTTGGCTGAAAGTGTTCTCCCTAGCTGAGAGGGAGTGTTGACGTTTGCAACGTCGATCTCCACTTCCAGCCAATCTCCTTATGTCATGATTAATAAATTAAATAATAGCTTGGGGCTATTTAATTTATATGATAGCGATTGGATGAAGAGGCACGTCCATTCTAAATAATATTTTATTGTGAAGATTCAAATTCTTGAAGTGGCGTGATCTTCTAGGGAGCAGACCTCTTGTGTAAGAGGCACAATTTTTGGATAAGGCCGACTTGTTGTTCTTTAAAGGGTCACGTCCTTCTCTCTCACTTGTATATATAACCAATGGCATTTCATTGTTGAGCATTCATTCGATACACATTAATCCTTCTCAAGTTCGAGTTCTTTGCAAGTGCGAGTTCTTCATCAAGGCAGATCGACATTGTTAGAGGCTGAGATTTCATTTGTAGATTGCATCATATTGCTTCTGTGTTTTCATCAGATTGTGATGCTTATTATTGGCCTTCCTATCGGCCCATTGTAAAGGAAACATTCTTTGTGATATTCAATATATAAGTGATATATTGTTGCTGGGTTTTTCTCCCTCAAGAGGAGGGTTTTCCCAGTGTATCTGTTGTGTTATTGTGTTGAATTTTGAATTAATTTTCTGTGCTCTAATCTGATCATAAAACTAACAAATTGCTTGGATGTTAACCACATGTGCAAGTCCTTTATTTCCTACAACCTTATGCCACAGCAAACTGTAACTGAAGTGCAGAGCCTCTTCGATGTGTTTCCCAGCAACATTACAGCAGAAGAAGACCGTCTCATTCCAATCAAGAAAATGCCTACAAAATACAATTTTATCCATGTGGATGATTTTTAAGAGAATTTTAATGGTTTTTGAATTATGTATTATTTGGTGAGTTTTGAATTTTTTGGTTCAAAAAATCACCTAAATCCATTGTTCTACAGCAACAGGGATTCCTCCCCTCAAAAAATGAATTGTTTCAAAGATCAAGACGAAATATCCTCCTAGCACCCTCGCGCCCCCCTCCCACTACCACCTAGAAGGAGGGACATCAAAGGGGTGTCTCCACCTGCAAGATATGTGGGGAAGACTCCCTAGTGTCTTGGGGATGGCCAGGCATCCCTGAACCATCCCCAAGATGCTCCCCATGATGAACAAAGTTATTCTCTATGTCATGATAATGAATTTGATTTGTGTCAAATC
>VDFB02294869.1:0-30797 GCA_007258455.2 Sequoia sempervirens
TACCCAAGTAAACTTACATCTACCAAACATGATCATTCAAATTGGAAAATTAAACTAAGCATTTAATTGAAACTAAAAGTTACAAACTTCACAAAAATAGTTAAATTCCTACTCTAACCCATTTGAAACTTATCTTGTTTTGGAATTGGTATCGTGTTGATGTGAAACAACGACCCTTTCCCAATCCTGTGATTAGTGAGCTTGTTTCAGTTGATTCTATGGAAGAAAATTGATGAAACCATTGTGATTGATGGATGAAAACCTAGTTTATGCTAAAAAAAAACATGATGCAAGCTAAGTTACCATGATTTTATTCTAAAAATGAATTGATTATGCTATTGCTAAGCTAATCTAAGGTAATTCTAAGCTAAAAGATGAAAGCTCTAATTTATAAACAAGCTAAGATGGATGCATGGAAGCCATTAATGGATGCTCTAAGCTATTATTCAATTAAAATTAACTAAAACAAGCTAAAAGTGAGTGAAATATGAGTATGAGTGCATATGAATTCAACATCATGACTTTGCAATTGAAAGATAGATGAGATTCAACAACATGAGTTTTCTATTAAAAAGATGGATCCATTTGTCTCCAAATAGTATCCTATTTATAGGAAAGCAAATAAAAAATGGAGGGTTGAGATTGAAAAAGCTAATCAATGGTCACGTGCATTATGCAGATGAGAGACATGGATCATGGATTCTCATCAATGCATGATGAGATTTAATCAAGGGTTCACACTTGCCTCAAACAAACATACTTTGACCTGAACACACAAGTTAAAGGCGTGACTGTCTAAAAGGTTAAAGGTTAAAACTTTTTGCTTTAAGAAGCCAAGGAAAATATCCCTTTCAAATGATGGATGAACAAGAACACCCCTTGTGAATATTCCCTTTGGCAAGTGAGGATAAAAGGTATTTTGCAAAAAAAAAAAATTAATTGTGTAGTTAAGGAACATTCCATGGAATATCATTCCCTTCTAGGGAAGAAGTTTTAATTCAAGCACTAAACAAGCTACTAACTCCATGCAATTAGGGTATTTGGAGGACAGGTGATATTTATTAAATTAAATGATTTTAATAAATGGAGAGAAGAGAGATGCAGATATCACTAACAACTTGCCATTTTAATTAAATAAAAATGACTTAGGGAATTGAATTCAAATTGCCTTTGATTTTATTCTTTATTTAATTTAACAAGATGAAAAGTTAGTGTGAAGGGGGAGGAATTAACCCAATTTTGATGAATTAGGTTAATGGATGAAAATGATACAATTAATTAAACAACTAGGCTAATTTAATCAATTAAGCGAAAAGAAAATGAATTTAAAGAGGAAATGATATTAGTAAATTTGTTTCGCTTAGATGATAACATTTGGGACATTTTAGTGTCTACATTTCTGCCTCAAGCTTTAGGTAATTTTGTTGCTTCGGGTTCAAAAGAATAACACTGCTCAAATTAAAAACTGGTCACTTAAATCAAAAAATAAAAATAAATTGATTTTTTAGATGCCCCAGCAGAAGGATAAAGCTAATTCCCTACCCACTCGGGAAATTGGGCAAAATTTTTGAATTTTGGGTTGATTTCTTAATAAAGGTGAAAAGCTGCCCCGAGGGTCCAGAAAGGCTTTGGGATGCAAAAATTATGCCAAAAACATAAAAAATGATACAAAATAAGGTCCAATTTGGAAAAGTTAGTGAAAATGATGATAAACCCTATCTTCAAGGTTAAATTAGGGCAAAAAACCTATTTTTCTAGCTTAAATAAGACAAGGGTCACTTTCAATTCATTTGTGCATTCACACTTAAGAGATTCTTGTTATTTTGAGCTTTGACCCTCTGACAAAATGGCACATCGAGAGCTTCCTAGACACATCTCCGACCGAGTTCGAGAGTTCCAACGGATTCCAGGTGCAGGACCATCGGTATGTAACTCCAAAATTGATTTGAAATTTGAATTTTGGATGCATTTATTATCCTTTCAAATTTAATCTTTGGTGGTGTCACTATATAGCGATGCCCAAATTGAAATTGGTGATGCTCAACTAAATTATAGCGACACATATTTATATGGCGATGCTATTCACAATTTAAAATTAGGGTTTCTAATTTTAAATGGTGATGCATGCTTGTATAGTGACACACTTGTCGATTTAGAAATTAGGGTTAAGGTATGCCAGAGATTAAAACGCAATGCCCATATGTTTGTAAATGCATATTGCGATTTGCAATTTTAAATGCTTTTGGCGTCACAGTTTGAAATTTGAATATAGCGACGCTATTGAAAACAACAACGCTTTTGTGATTTCTGAGTTGTAAATTTCAAATTGAGTCAAATTTCCTCAATTTCCTAATGTTTTGTGCTTCATGGATGCAGGAGGTCTTTCCACCACTGATGTCATGGGAGCACAGGCCCATTATGTTGGAGAGACTTGGTGATTTTTCAGAGTTGTGCCAAGAGCACCTGGGAGAGATTGGCCACTGGTATGTTGTGTATGCGCCTATGATTCAGACACATCTTACCATGATGACTGCTCTGTGTGAGAGATGGCACAGTGAGACATCATCTTTCCACCTTCTGATAGGCGAGGCGATGGTGACCTTGGAGGATGTATGGCGTATACTACGTTTTCCCATACATGGTGGCCATGTGTTTTATGAAATTGATGTTAGGTTTGATGCCTACCTTGAGGTTATCAAGATGGATCAGATTGCTTTGGTTACATCACAAATTGACCTTGAGCCATATAGAGGTCATGTGCTGACCTTCAAATTGATTATCGTTGCCATCATTTCAGGTTTGGTTGCCCCAGATAGATGCATCAAAGGGTTCAACCTAGGATGAGGCTTGGTGTGGTATCACATGCTATACAGGAGGACACTGTTTGCGTGGGGGCCTGTGATGCTAGCCTCCTTATATCATGATTTGCATGATTTTGTTTACTGTGATGGGAGAGCAATTGGTGCAGGGGTGATTCTGCTACACATTTGAGCATGGGAGCACATCGTTGTGCTCCAACCTATTGTTCAGATGGTAGATGTGGAGCCAAATGATCTCGTTATGGAGGTACATAGGTGCCATTACCCTAAAGCACACCAGATAGATCAGGCTCTCGTATTAGTGACATGTGATTGATGACATGACAATTTTCCATTAGCACTCATGGCTTCAGATGCCACCATGGTTTGATGATATACAATAGCTATACTTTTCCAAGAAGACCTAATATATGTAGGGTTGTGAGCATCATATCATTGAGCGATACTACCAGACAAGGTAGCCTGACAGTTTGGAGAGGTCCGGGATAGATGTGATGATGTGTATAGGGCCATTTTTGTGAGGTCAGCCAAAGAGGTTCCCACATGGAGACTGACCATTCCAGCTCCCGAGGCAGTTGAGAGCTTCAAGCAGTTAGTGGCTCAACCTTGGGTGTATGATCAGGGTCAGGCAGTAGCACAGACTATGCCTACACATGACGCTTGGTTTCTACCTCCCCAACAGTTGACAGCTCTAATAGGTGCTCCTCCACGAGGGAGGCCTAGAGGCAGGGGATTAGGGAGAGGCAAAGGATAGGGTGGCTAGGACGACCAAGATGGGTAGGTTTTGGGGGCTCCCCCAGTTGTATAGCAACCTCCATAGGTTCAGTCACAGGTATAACCACAAGAAGCATCACCACCACCAAATGTGAGGGATGCACAAATACAACAGCTACAACAACAGGTGTAGATATTAACTGGTGAGCGGGATCAAGCCCTCCAACAAATTTCGGGTATTACTGCTTAGCAAGACCAAGCATAACAACAGGTGGTGGCTGTCATGGTTGAGAGAGATCAGGATTTGCAGTGGGTACAGGCCGTGACCACTGAGAGAGACCAGGAGGTTTCCAGGTGCCAGCAGATTAAGGCTATGATGTTGGCTATTTATGGTCAGACTATTTCAGGGAGGTTATACAAAGAGGCAATTATAGAGGCTACATATTATAGACATCATTAGCATCATGATGTACTAGCGGCATTGAGACAAACTAATTTTTCACCATAGTGATGCATGACCATGAGCAGAGGATTAGCTTGAGAGATAGGCTGGAGAGGCTAGCAACCACCAAGGCTAGCTTTTGATTTACGATTTTGATTTTTATTTTTTCACCCCATTCTTTATCATAGATATACATTCATGGGCTCCTTTTTGATAGCCTCATGGATATTGTACTTTTGATCATTATACATACACTGATCCGGATTATGTACCATGACATTCATTTTTTGATAGATATATGATACAGATACAAATGATTTATGCTATGATGTGTTCATTTTATTTCATGCATGCATGGATGAAATGCTTATATTTGATGATGTATGGATGCACTTTACTTATCTCTATATGATATGTGATGATTATGAGATGAATGGTTGCAATGTTATGTTCTTTTTCAGTATCTTTTCACAATATGTTATAAATGGATGATTATGATATGAAAATGATGTGGATGCATTTCTTTTGTGCATTTTCTATGCATTTTTATGATGATGATGTATGCATGTGGATGTATGGAGAGATAATGCAAATGTTTATGCTTATAATATGATATGCGATGTATGCTTATGATATGTGATGCAACAATTTAAGATGCTTAGAATAGCAAATCTATATTATTCATCACAACTCAAATGATAATGCAGAATGCATGATGTGCAATGATTATGAGATGTATGTATGTTGATGGTTTGTGGATGCAGGGTGAATGCATTGATGATGTTTTTGTTGAATGTCATGATACCAACTTAACGTGAAGAGAAGATAGAAGAATAAAGAATGAATGACCATTGATTTTGATGATTGTTTCAAAAGATCCAACAAGTCCATGATTCATCAAGACTTTATTAGGGAAGGTGATGAGACAATGCAAAATGTAGGATGAAAATGCAGGATGAGTTGCTCACATTTCAGGATTGGGATTTTATGTCATTCCTTATTGTTGATATAACATATAGATATGATGCAACAAGGTATTGATAACCAGGACGACGTTGTATCTAGTGTAACGTAATTTGACTCGACAAATAGATAGGATAGTTCTTGTTCACACCTTGACATATAGAAACCTCATTGGAATGCAAGTTAGAAGCTTTAGAATATATTGGACCAAAGCATACGCAATAGTCAACAACATACCCTAAATAACCTTCCTACACACAAATAAGCAAGTATGCACCAAGATTATTTTACAAAAGTACCCACAAGCACAACAAACAAAAGATAATGATCGATGCCCCATTCCTTTCTCTCTAAATCATTTTATTAGACATCATCGAGAGGTCCTCGGAATGGGTCATTAAGATAAATCATAAGAAAATATCAAAGACAAACAATCAATGTTATCTATATCTCTTGCCTAGTTTAAGTTTAGCTTAAAGTGATATATGATACTGATGTCCATCGTAGGAAGGATACATCCTAGGACCTGTTGATCAGAGGTTGTTTGATGTTAGGATGATGATGCTAAGATGAGCCACTGATATAAACTTCACTGACATATTTACCTATGATTTAGACTTTATATTTTGACAATTAAGTTCTCACTTTACAACTTGATAAACTTGTTTTCTATTTGTTTTGCCAAAAGTTGAAGGTGATGGTCAATTTATTATGGATGGAGGTTTATTCCAGGTGAAAGCGAGATGGAATGGGTAGTTTTTGAATTTTCTAGAATATTTCAATGTTTTTGGTATTTTGAAACATTTTGAGGTTGTTTTTGGTCTTTTTTGAAAGTTTATGAGAATGTTTAGGATTTTTAGATTTTCTGAGGTTGTTTAGGGTTTTCTTAATGTTTTGAGGCTTTTTAGGTCTTTTTGAATGTTTCTATTATTTTTGTGTTTTCTGAATATCTGGATGTTTTGGGTTTTTTTCGATATTTGGATGTTTTGGGGATTTTCAAGAGAATTTTTGGATGTTTTTGGTATTTTCAAGGGTTTTACAAATGTTTAGGAGTTTTTTGAGAATTTTCATGTTTCGACTAAGAACCTAACCTAAATACCTATCCTAGGGGCCTCGAGGGCTGATCAAAGATAAGCCTTGCCTACATTATACACACAGAGACCACGTAGTTTGACTGACTTGACCCATTTACAAGATGAAGATATGAACATATGAAAGATTTCATTTTATTATGATGGAATCCTAAAGGACTGACCTAGGGTGTCTCGAGGGCACATCAATGATGGCCTTTCCTACGTTAAAGCTCAGAGATGATGTAGTTCGACAAGGGGTGCCACCTTTTGAATTTTTTATTTTTGACCTTTTTAGGGTTTTTTTGATGTTTTCTTGATGTTTTGGATTTTTCCTTTACAATTTTTTGAATGTTTTTGGATTTTATTTGTACAATATTTTACGAATATTTTTGGATTTTCTGATAAGACAATATTTTCTAAATGTTTTTGGATTTTTGAGATAATATTTCCGATATACAAGAACCCAATATTACCCATAACGAATTGTCCCCAATGTGACATGTTAGACTACTTCGATAAAGGCACAACAAATTGACCTTTGGAATATGCCAAGTAGTGCTAAAGGGTTTGTGATACCTCACAGTGTCAAGCCATGATAAGGACGTGGATGAGGGATAAATGGTGATCCAAATAATGATAGGACAAAAGAGCCAAAGAATAGAGGTGCTTTATTTATGCAAGGCGCCTGTTTTTTAAATTTTTACTAAGGTACTTGCCCAAAGCACCGCCGAAGTGGTTTTCACTAGAGGGTGATTTTTTTCTTTACTTTTTTCAATCCTTTTTCTCTTTTTTTTTTATTATTTTATGATTTTTTTATATTTTCTAATTTATACCCTTCAAGACTAGGCATAAATTTTTTTGAGATGCAAGATGTTGGTTGGCTCTTGCAAGGGTTCACCTTCAAGTGTTGACAATTGGTATTCTCTTGATCCATAACTAGTTGTGATGACAAAAGGACCCAACTAGTTAGGTTCAAACTTTCCTTTACTATCTTGATTTGGAAGATTCTTTTGATTCTGCTTTAGGACAAGATCTCCAATTTGGAACGACTGACATTTGATCCTCTTGTTATATCTTTTTTTCAGTCGGTTCTGGTATACTTGCAAATGATTGAGGGCATCAAGATGATGTTCATCCAAGAATTCTAGCTCATTCAACTGAGATACTATGTATTCCTCCTTAGTAATCAGGTTTTGCAGTGATACGCACAATGATGGGAGCTCAACCTCAATAGGCAATATGGCTTCCAACCCATAGACCAGGGAGAAAGGGGTTGCACCTGTAGGCATGCAGATACTAGTTCAATAAGTCCAGAGAGTGGGATTTAGTTGTAGATGTCAGTCATGACAAGCTTCATTAACTATTTTCTTCGGGATTTTTAGGATAGTTTTGTTTGTAGGCTCTGCTTAGCCATTGCCTTGGGGATAATATGGGGTAGATAATTGGTGTTGGATATTGAATCTTTGGCATAACTCTTTTGCATCCTAGTTTTTAAAGGGGGTTCCATTATCTGAGATAAGAGTTTGAGGAACACCATAATAGCATATTAGGTAGTTTAGGATAAACTTTGCAATTTTTTTCCCCATTATGTAGGTAATAGGATTGGCTTCTACCCACTTATTAAAGTACTTAGTGGTAGTTATGATAAACTTGTGGCCATTGGATGAGGTTGGGGTGATTTTTCCAATGAGGTCAAGGCCCCATTATGAAAAAGGCCATGGTGTGATCATTGGCTGAAATTCTTGAGTTGGAGCATGAATCAGATCCCCATGTTGTTGACACTGGATACACTTCTACACATACTAATGAGCTCCTTTTTCCATGCTTGGCCAATGGTACCCCATCCTCAACAATTTTTTAGCTAATGTCATATTGCTAGAATGGGACCCACATATGCCATCGTGTACTTCCATTAAAGTAGTTATGGATTTATCTTGGTTAAGACATTATAGTAATGTCCCTTCGATGCTTCGACGATAAAGGGTATCACCTAGGATCACTAATCGGGATGCTTTTTAACAAAGGTCTTTTTAAGCTTTGAGGTGATATCTGATGGGAGAGTTCCTCTACTTAGGTAAGTGAATATGTCATGATACCATGGAGATCCAAGACCAACAATGACACACACAAATTCATATTTAGGGATTTCAAAAGTTGGTATGAGAATTTATTCTACCAAGAATTCACATTGGAGAACATTGTTCGAAATGTCTAACAATGATCTAATTGTTGTCATGGTGTCTACTACTCTATTGTTCATGCGAGGAATTTGCTCAAAATTAATGTCTATGAAGAGAACCTTGAGATTCTCCACCATCTTCTTGTGAGTGAGCTTGTCATCCTTAGTTTGATATTCATCATTGACTTGGTTGATAACCAGTTATGAGTCTCCATAGAATTTCATCTCTTGGATCTATCATTGAACTGCTATCCTTAGATCTGTGATTAAGGCTTCATACTCAATAATGTTATTGGTACAAGGGAATGATAGTCTGTATGACTTTGGGATGCAATCACCTTAGGGTGTGATGAAAAGAATGCATGCTCCTGATCCATGTTGGGTGAACAATCCGTCAAAGTACACCTTCCACTAAGCTGTGAGATTGATAAGGAACACTGATTTGTTAGGAAACTCAGATATCAAAGGGTTCTCAACATAAATAGGTGCTTCTTCTAGTTGGTCTATGATCACTTGTCCTTTGATTACTTTACACTCCACATAATCTATGTCAAATTCTATTAATATCATCACCCATTTAGCCATTTGTCCTGTGAGAGTTGCTTTGGATAACAAATATTTTAATGGATTGATCTTTGCAATGAGCTTGATTTTAATGTGACAACATGTAGTGCCTAAACTTTTGTGAAGCAAAAAATATTGCTAAGAATTCCTTCTCAATGGGTGAATAGTTCATCTCATAGCCCACCAAGGTTCTACTTATGTAGTAGATGGATCTTTCCTTTCCATTTTCATCATGTTGTGCTAAAAGAGCTCCTAGTGCTACTGGTGTTGCTAAGATATATAAGATCAGTGGCATGTTTGGTATTGGTGGCATGAGCACTAGAGGTGTTAGTAGATAATATTTGATCTATTGGAAAGATTTATCACACTTGTCATCCCACTTGTAGGTTATCCCTTTATGGAGAAGATGTGAAAAGGGGTGAATTTTATCTAATAATTGTGCTATAAACCTTCTGATGGACTACAGTATGCCTTGTAATCCTCTCATATGCTTTAATGTTTGCAATGGTTCCATATATAGGATGGACTTTACCTTTGTTGGATCAATTTCTATCCCTCTTTGTGAGACAATAAAGCCAAGAAGTTTCCCTGATGTGACCTCAAACACACACTTTTTTGGATTTAGCCTTACATTGTATTCTTCAAGTCTATTAAAGATAGGTCCTAAGACTTGTATGTGCTCACTTCTCTTCTTTTATTTTTCCAAAATATCGTCCACATAATCTTCAATTGTTTTATGGATCATGTCATGGAAGATGAGGGTCGTGGCCCTTTGATAGGTTGCTCCTACATTCTTTAACTTGAACGGCATCAAATTCTAGCAATAGGTTCCCAATGGACAAGTGAACGTAGTTTTGTGTTGATCCTCCTTGGTGATTATGATTTGATTATAGGCTAAAAAACCATCCACGAGTGATAGCATTGCATTCCCTACTATTAAGTCCACAATGAGATTGATGTTAGGAAGAGGGAAATCATCCTTTGGGCATGCTTTTTTTAGGTCTTTAAAGTCAGTACATATTTTGATGCCCCCAGTGGGTTTTGAGACTGCTACCAGGTTTGAAACCCACTCAGGATAATCTATTGGTTGGATAAATCCAATGTCAAGAAGATTTTGTAACTCTAGTTTGACCAAGAGTGCTATCTGAGAGTGTGTCTTTCTTAATTTCTATTTAACAGTCTTAGCTTTAGGATAAACTGCTAAGTGATGTACAACCACTTCTATATCAAGGCCTGGCATATCTATGTATGACCATGCAAAGTTGGCTCTTCACTCTTTTAGGAATGTTGCTAGGTTCTTTTGTTCTTCATCCAACAATGATTCAACTTAGAAAGTGATCTTAGGTGCTTCCTTTGTTCCCACATTGACTGGAGTGGCTTTTTCTACTAGTATTGCTCACTTCTCTAGATGAATTGCACTAAGGGGGAGATTAAATCCCTCATCCTTGGGTGCCTTAGAGAGGTTTTCACCATTGGATATGTCCTTTGTTTTTACTATTTTAGGATCAAAGAGTGCCACTAGGTGGTTTTCACTCAAGGATCTGCATGTTAGTTGCATTTCATTAATTTTGTGACTGAAGGATTCAATCGTCTCCCCATAGTATACCCTTGTGTCGAGATCTATGTCAAAGCCTACTTTATGATCTACCCATGATAAGTTGTCACAAAGTCCCATGAATTTTGAGATCGCTTCATCTTTTTTGAATAAATCTAGAATCGGTAGTCCTTGTTGGTCCATCTCAATAAGTTGTGGGTATACTAGGCATATTTTAGTTGGTTGATTGCTTGAGACAAAGGATGTTATGGATATCATAAAGAGGGTGTTCTCAAATAGGTCAGCAATATCAAGGGGAAAGTCATCTAAGGTTGTATCACACGATGTAGGTGACCAAGAAGAAGCCTTAGCTCGTTTAGTGAAAATACCTTTTCCAATAAGTGTGACCTTGCTAGTAGTACAACCAAAGCCGAGATTATTTATTCATTTCTCAGGAACGATGGGTTCTAGTAAACCATTATCATTATGTCCTAGCTTCTCATTCTTGTTATATCCCCAATTCTACATGAGTCATAAGCCTTTATTGTCATCTTCCATGGGAAGAACAGGTACAGGTTGTTCATCTTGATAGAGGAGTTTAGAGATATCTTCCTCATTGACATCTTCCTAGTTCAAATCCCCCCACTTGGTGAAGGTAGTAGCTGCCATCTTGATTGTTTCAGATTCTTTGGTACTAGATGTAGGTTTCCCATGAGATTGAGGAGAAATAGGTAACTCTCCTAAGACAAAGGTGTCTTTCAATAGTTTGTAGTTTCCACAACCATCATCCTGGATCACTTCTTTGACGTTGGGTATACTCTGCACAATGAGTATTTTTGTTGTTGAGGTAGAGGCTAGGGATGATGGGTCAACAAATGAGCTTGATGGTGTAGGCCCTTCATTATTTTTTAGGTATTTGAGAGATCTTATATAACTTGGATTCAAGACTTTTGCAATATTAGAAAGGCTCAAGATCTCCATAGATAGTAATTTATTTTCCTTTGAAAGGAAACTTCACACATTGATGATAAGTTGAGGCTACAAATTTTAGAGCATGGATCCAGGGTCGACCAATTAGTATGTTATAGAGAAGATCAAGATCAAGCACTTGGCATGTAGTTTCTATCAAGACTCTTTTGACCACAATGTGTGAAGTTTCTTCTGAATAGCCTATATTTTTATCAACTGCAAGGTACAAATGTTCAAACCAACACTTCCATCTACCAAGACTCTTTTGACCTTGTTTTTATGAATGAAAAACTCAAGATGTAAATCATGGTTATGAGATGGTTGTGATGGTAAGTCCTGCTTGGAGAAGGTGAGAAGATGGTTGGTGATATGTCCTACCATAGCTTGAAACTAATCGGTATCAATATTCTCAAGAACGGATGACTCATACAAGGCTTTCTCAAATATCTCCCTATGTGCAGGGGATAACCTTAATAGCTCTAAGATTGATATTTGTGTGGGGGTCTACTTAAGCTGGTCTAGAAGATTGCACTTTCTAGGATTAGATGTGGGAAAAGTAGGTTGTGTCCTAGATTGAGATGGGACACCTTGAACAGTTATTTTTCCACATCATGTGGTGACTCCACATTCTGTACTAGCTCCTTTGATGGTGACAACAGTAATAATGCTATCGTAGGAGGCAACTAAATTGGAATAGTTATGTTGCACATTGGTGTAATCCTTAGCTTTTTCATTGTTGTTTTCTTTGTTATGATCTAGCATAGGGTTCTTGTATATCTTAAGATCCCGATTCCTAGCTAGTACCTCAACAAATATGGTATCATTTTCTATGAGGTCTTGGATGATATTCTTAAGTTTCATGCAATTTGTTGTTTTATGTCCTTTGATCTGATTATTTTCAGGAGATTTTGCTTGTTTCACAATTGGCTGGATGTTAGCAACTTGATTTTTGTTGGGTCTAGGAGCACTTAGTATGACCTTAGCATCTACCACACCATCATTTGTTACATTTTTTTTCTTAGCCCAGACACGAGGTTTCTCATTGAACTAGTTGAAGGACAGTTGTCTTTGTAAGCATGAGTATTTCCTTGTGAGATTAGAGCTCTTTCGATGTTAAGGGCTTTAGGGACAAGTTTTTCATATGATGTGATGCATTGCATTTTCAAGTGGAATGATAGATTTGGATCCAGATTGGCTATAATGATTCCCACTTGTTGTTTGTCGGGAAGAGGCCACTTTCTTTTACTAGCTCTATGTCTCCATCTTTGTAAGAAATTAGTGAAAGTTTCCCCTTGATTTTGTCTAAGCATGTATAATTCTTCTAGACTGACATCCATGTCAAGATTGAAGGAGTAGTGATTGATGAATTTATCAGTAATTTCTTGGAAAGTTTTGATGCCAAGAGGTAGATGAGAAAACCAATCCATAGCATGATTTTTTAAACTTCGAGGGAAGAGGCACATTAGGTATGAATCATTGTAAGCCACTTCCATGCACATGACATTAAATTCTTTGATATGGTCCACAGGACTTCCTCTCCCTTTATATTTGTCAAATTTTGGGATTTCAAAACTAGGAGGGAATGGTATCATTGCTATGTTCGTAAGGACACAAGTTCTGTGTATGGGGTTTCTTTACCTTTCCCATGCAAAGGGCCTACATTTCTTGTGAGAGTAATTTCAATTGTGATGCTAGATCATCTTGTGGGTTGGGTGGATGACTATATGGTGGGATGACAGATGGGTTGTATAAGGTGTATGGTGGTGTGAGATTTTGTGAAGATGATTGGGGTATTAATGTATATGTTCCTAATTCATTTGGATTGACGATGTTCAAGTGAGGATAATAAGAACCTTGTTGTTGTTGTTGTTGGGAATACTATTAAGCTAGTAAGGCTTGATGTTGAGCTTGTTGTTGTTGATATGCTAATAAAGATTCTTGTTTTGATTGATGTTGTTGTTGCGTGGCTTGTTGTGTTACTAGGGTTTCTTTTTGTTGTTGTCAGTGTTGTGCTAAGGTTGTTTGTTGAGCTTGATGTTGTTTTGGTGTTAAGGCTATTTTTTGAGTTGCTAATACTACTTGATATTGTTGTAAAGCTAAGGCATGTGCTTGCAATGTGGGATCAGGTAGTTGTTGAGACACCTAGGGAGGATTATGGATATTGATGTTTTGAGTGGGTAATGGATTGTTGATGAGAGGTAGAGGGTTCCCTTGGTTCAACATTCATTGTAAGATGGTATAATGAGGTGGAGGAATGTATGTTTGAGGTCCTGATTGATTTGGCATAGTAAAGAGGACTGTGGGAAAATATGAGGATGATTTCATTAAATCTTGCATGGGAAATGACATACTAGGACCTTGAGTCCATTGATTGAAAAGATTTCCTTTTCCCATGTTTTGAGGATTGCCTTGTTCCAAAGATGAAAACAAGGGATTTGTGATCAAGGTACTTCCTGGATTGAGAAAACTTGTAACCAAGGGATTTTTTTGAGGTGGATTGATAGTGGATGAGGTAGAAATGGTAGATGGAATGGATGAACCCACTAGAGGGTTGGATAAAGATGTCCCTATTTGCATTAAGAGTTGGTTTTGTTATATGGTATTGGCATGCTCTTGTGTGCTATTTTGAGATACTTGGTCTATACTACTTTGCATTATGGTGGTCACACTTGTGGTACTCATAAGTGTGGATGAAGAAGGGTGTCCCCAAAATGTCGAAGTGGTTGTGGAATAATGAAGTTCAAATGGTGTGTATAGCTATTTTAGAGCTTTAGGAATAAGAGAAGCACCAAAAGTAGGTTTTCAAGTGGTTGTTGGAGATGGAGGATTAGTGTCAAGGGTACCCATAAATAAGTGTACTAATTTTAAATGGTGAAGTGTGACCAAAGTCATTAGCAAGGTTGGTTGCAAGACTAGGAATTTAGGTTTGATTTAGCCCTAGCGATGAAGTTGTGAAACCTTGTGTTAAATTTTTTGCTACAAACATCAAGGAGATAGGAGCTACATTTTCAAAGGCTTGATGTTCCATAATTTCCTCACTAGTAAACTCAAATGGGTTGTTTGTGATATCTTCTATCTCACATGGTCCCGAAGGAGATGATGGTTGTTGTGATGGGGTAACGTGACTTCTAGGATCAAATTCTAAAGGATTTGGATCACTTGAGGTAAATATAACTTTGGTTTTCTCCATGATTCTCTTGTGTTGTGATCTTGTCTTTACCATAAATTTTTTCACCTATGGGAGAGTTGTGTTGAGTTTTGTAATGTTTGAACTCTCTAGTTGACTCAAATCTAGGTAAAAGGGACACTCTAAGTATTTTTGGAGCAATGATGATAATGGGGGATGAAAAGATGGATTATGTGGAGAGTGATCTTTGCAAATGTTTTGGGATGACACCTTTGACTTAAATTTGATGTTTTGATGTTAGGATAAAATATGTTTATGAACTTGTAAATCTTTAGGGTAGACTCATGACCTTTAATATGAACTAGTTCAAAGTAGATAACTAACTTAAGAAATTGCATGGAAAAGGATACATTTAACATACAAAATAGCTAAGTTAGAGGTTGGTTTGATTGATGTTTAAGTCACAAAGTTTTGGTGTACTCAAATTTTTTGCAAAGTTTGGTGAAGTGAAGGATGAAATTTGATGAAGGGGTGAGTGAGAGGTTTGACCCAATGTTCACTTTAAAGTGAACCTTTGTTTTGATAAGACCAAGGTACTGAGAATGATGCTAGACCTCTAAAATGTTAAAATACTAAAGAACCAATGTTGATTTAGATCAGAGGATGGATGGGGATGTTTAGACCTGTTCGGATCCTCCTAGCTCGAGCATAAAAGTTTCTTAACAAGCGGTAGCAATTGCGATAAAGTATTGAAGCCCACTTCCTACTAAACGGTGCACTACGATACTTACATTTGCAATGATGGGATGGAGATCTTCCCCTATGTATTTTGATTGTTTGATGGATCATTTAGGGGAGTTTGGTATCATGAGAAAAGATCAGGCTTTCAACTCCAAGAGAATGCATATAATTCTGGATTGTATCTTGAAGCATGTCTATAAAATTTTGCTACTAACCTGTCTCTATTCTTGTGAAGTGCTAAAAGGTGTTTCTTGAGAGCTTTTGGAGTGAGATTCCTAAGTCTAAAATGATGACCTGTAGACCTTACCTTAGGGATCCTAATTTTTCATGAGATTATTTACAAAAAATTTAAGTTTATGGAAGAAGGGAAGATATTTATTGCCACACAGGTGGTGGTAATGTGGGCCTTCCAATTTCAATATCAACTTGTTCCTCTTCTTTGTCTAAAATGGTTGTTGTGTTTCTCCACTGTGTATTTGTTTCCTTTGTTTCAAAAGTGAAGCTTCTCAAACTGCTAATGAGATCAGTTTGTTCTCTGTTAATGAGTTCAAAGTTTGGTTGAATAATAACACCTAGAAGATCAGGTTGTTCAATGGGATTAATCGATCTCCAAATAGTCTCGTGGGGTTCAGTTGTCAATTTATCTTGCTTAAGTGAATCAATTTTACAAACACTTGTCTTGATTATGTTTCCAAACTAGATGTTTATGTCAAAAACATCATAACTTTCACAATGTCCATTTCGTGAAAATTATGAGATTAAAGCCATAATTTGCCTCTATTGTCTTTGGGAAAATATGGATTTGAGATTAATGTCAAGATATTTAGAAATCACTAAGGATAAATCCTTACGAAAAGTAGTAATATCAAGGCTAACTCAAGAGGTCCATATTTAAGCCAAAGTGTTTGAAATTTTGAGGATGATAGTGAATGTTTGTTTTTGTATCATTTTGAAACCAAGCAAAGTGTTAAAATGACTCACAATCATTACAATCCTAGGATAGAAATGACTATATTTATTGAGTCCCCACTCGGATTTTTTCAAACACTAAACAATGCGAATAGTTAGAGATTCAGTGACACTGGCTCCCCTCTACAACACACACTTCTTGGGACCACCAAATCTCAAAATCCTTAAAATTCAGAGATCAAAAGGATTTTTTCTATTTCTACAATTGAATAGTACAAATGTGGGCAACTTTAGAACGACCGTTCTTGCACCAACAAATATTTTAAGGATTTTTGGCTTCTAAACAAGGGTTCGTAATAAGGGCTTCCAATTTAGGGGGTGCAATGATAAACTCCATCAAGAGGTATCCCAATCCTTAGAAAAATGGATTTACACATCATAAAGATACTAGGGGAGAGCTATCATGTACCGCTTCCCATTTATCACAATTTTCATTGCAACCACAATTTTATATCACGGTTTGGAAGAGCTTGGCATTAGCTTGTTACCACTTGGGTCATTCCCTTGGGGTGAGTACTTTTTCCCACCAAGGAAGCCCTCTAAAGATAAAAAATAGCAAGGAAGTACATCCATAGTTCGATCATCTTCATTCGTAGGAACAAAGATAGAACACATGCTATGCCTTTTTCTCACACCTGCAAGGGGGTTCAGTTTTAATCCAAATTGAAAGATGTAGGTTATTTTGCAAAGTGTTAATGAATGTTTCTATTTCTCAAGATCACCAAATGGTGCGAGAGAATTGCATACACATTCACTAACGTTGAAAACCACAAAACATAGCAAATAGTTATAAATTTTAACCCTTCAAAGAAATGACGAATTCATTTTAAGCACCAATTGAAATATGAAGTTGTCTTGTTCAATTTTAAGCCCAAAATAAAAGATGATGTGAAGGTTCAATTTTATCCAACTTTGAGCGTTCATTTTAAACCCAATTGAAATTTAGTGTGTTTCCTAAAGCAAAAAGTAGAAAGCATAAAGTTGGCTTATAATTGCCCCAAAGCATCAAACGCCTATTATAATCATAAAAAAATTAAGATAGAAAAGCTTTCTTCACTTTCATTCCATGTCTTTGAACCTACAAAATCTTGTTAGTCTAACAACCAAAACACAGTCAGAAGCACATCAATGGTCAGATAAATCCAAGAAATTAAATCACATGTTGAAAAAACAAGCATAATTTTTTTTACCCTGGTTGGGCATTGTTGAACATGATAGCATCATAATTTGAAGTATGGGCATCACTCTGTAGCAGAAACAATGAGTACAATAGCGTCAATATTTGGCCCGACATCGCTGCTCGCATTGGCATCACAGTTTGAAATTTGTCAGCCACTCTGGTGAAGTTTGGGCGTCGCCATTTCAACTTTTCAATACATTCGAATTAAATCGACATCACCAGATTTAAATCATGTTGGTGCATTAATTCGATGTTGGGATTTCAAATTGTGATGGCATCATTGTTTGTAATTTGAGCATCGTAGCAACCTACAAAACAACAAACAAACAAAATTTGAGCTAAAAAAATGTTATGGGTTTTCCCTCCTAGTGCTAGAATGTGAGATGAGGATTGTCAATTTGGATCAATTACACTTAATCCATGATGAATTGAAGCATTATTTACCCAAATAAATCTGCATCTACCAAACAAGCTCATTCAAATTAGAAAATTAAACTAAGCATTTAATTGAAACTGAAAGTTACAAACTACACAAAAGTAGTTAAATTCCTACTCTAACCCATTTGAAACTTATCCCGTTTTGGATTTGGTGTCGTGTTGATGTGAAACGACGACCCTTTCCCAATCGCATGATTAGTGAGTCTATTTCAATTGATTCTATGGAAGAGAATCGATGAAACCATTGTGATTTATGGATGAAAACCTAGTTTATGCTAAAAATGAACATGATGCAAGCTAAGTTACCATGATTTTATGGTAAAAATGAACTGATTATGCTATTGCTAAGCTAATCTAAGGTAATTCTAAGCTAAAAGATGAAAACTATAATTTATAAACAAGCTAATATGGATGCATAGAATCCATTAATGGATGCTCTAATGCAAATTAAAATTAACTAAAAAAAATTAAAAGTGAGTGAAATATGAGTGTGAGTGCATATGAATTCAATAGCACGACTTTGCAATGGAAAGACGGATGGGATTCAATAGCATGAATTTGATATTAAAAATATGGATCCATTTGTCTCCAAATAGTGTCTTGTTTATAGGAAAGCAAATGAGAAATGGAGGGTTGAGATTGAAAAAGCTAATCAATGGTCAAAGATTGGTGCAGGAGCACCCAAACAAAGTTAAGCCTCCATGAGGAAAATTTTCAATTTTTCTTCAATTTAGGTGTTTTCAAGGAAATGTAAGGTCCAAGAGGGACAGAATAAATATTTCTTAGGTCTTAGATTATATTTTTGAGTCAATTTTGGTTAATTTGGGAAAAAAGTACAAAAATTGCGAAAGTTGACAAAATTGTCAAATTGTAAAAGGTTGTAAAAGTGACAAAAAATAGGAAGTTGAAGAGTCATGAGTTGTTTAAGAGTTAGTTGTGGAATTTTGAGAGTTGTAGGAAGTTTATAAGACCTTAAATAGGTCATTTTCATCGTTGTAAAGGCATAAGTGGTGATTTGAAGTTGAATGGAATACAATTTGAAACTATTTATATGCATTTTCCAACAATTATCTTTGTTGCAGGTCCTTGTACAACCATGTACGGCCCATAAACACACTTATATTTGATTGTAGGTGAAATATATTTGAATATAATTTCCAATGCAATTGGTTTGACTCAATTTCATTAAGATATGCAAAAGTTATTGCAATTTTGGTAAAAATAGTTGAACTCTGATTTAGCAAGCATTAAAAATGCATTTCTTCATTTCTAACTAGTTAAAACTCATGATTTTTGGTTTGGAGGTCTGTTTTAACATGTTATTTGAGATTCCAAAGTTTCAGGGGTGTATGTTAATGTTTGATAGGGTTTCAAGGAGGCCCTAGGCTGGAAAAGAGTGATTTTGTGTGAATTTTGCATAAAATGGTGGGTTAAAGCTAGGGTTTGATAAAATACTGTTGTTAAAGGTTGGAAAATGGATTTATAATCATGTGCAGACCCAATTCAAGATGTTTGAAGCAAAAACCAAGTGCTTAGAGGTCTGGAATGAATATTTTCAATAAACCCTCATTGGTTGCAAGCCTTTTGGCACATAAATTGAATTTTGAGCATTTGATGGCTTTGTACTTGATAACATTTGCTAAGATTGTGTAATTTTTCATTTGGTAACATACCTAAACTATTGGTGTTTATTTTTTTGTTTAGGAAGGTCATTTTTTGGGTGACCCTTTGTAAAATAGGCCTAATTGGCCTAGGTGCACAATCAGAGGAGTCCATTTTTGAAGGGTTCTATCCAAAGGAACCTACACTGATTTTTGGATATGTTATAAAACATGAAAATGAGTATCTAATTTTTTTTTACAATCTTGATATGAGTCTTATATGATCAAAATTTATAACCAATGTCCCATTTGGAAATGCTACTAGGTTAGAGGCTAGCATAGGTGAGTTGGCCTTAAATCATTGTTTTTTGATCTTTGGATGGTTGGAATGAGTTTTTGGGATGAATCTAAGTATGTTGAAATCATTTGTGTAAGTTGGAGCCCATGTTGCTTAAGGTGAAAGGATTGAGATTGCCTCAAGAATGAAGAATTCCAGTTGTGTACTTGATTATTGCCAAGAATATGGAAAGTTGATGGTGTGAACTCTTTTGTACTACATCAGTTTGGTATCAGAGCCTGAAGATGCTCTAGGAAAGTTGTTTGTGGTTTGTGTGTTTCGTTGTTTGCAGGTTGGTGCAGTGAGAGTCCAAGAGACTAGGTGGGTGGACAGACCTAGGTGAGGCAGAGTGTTAAGATGGATTTTCTAATAAGGTTTTTGCAGACAGATGGTTCACTAAAAGAGAAAAAGAGAAAAGAGGAAGAGACAAAGAAAAAGAAGAAGGAAGAGGCAAAGCAAAAGGAATTTGATCAAGAGATCAAAGAGCTAAGGAAAATGATGGATCAGATGTAAAAGGACATGGAAAGATTAGATCAATTGCTCCAACAAGCACAAAGTTGGCACCTAGTGATGAAGAAGAGGGTGTCATGGCCCATTAAGAAGATAATTCAAAGGAGAAGGCAAGAGAAGATGATAGCACCTTTGGTAGAGGTAGAATATGAAAAAGTAAAGAAGCAAGAAGAAGAACATGAAATGAAAGTATAGGAGGCTATAGAGAAGCCTAAGCAAATGGAAAAACATGAATTTTCAACCATGACAGCAAATTGGAAGAGTGTTCAGCCTTTTGAGGATGATCTTGAGTTGGTAACAAGACCTAATGCTAAAGAAGAGGTCAAAACTAAATTGATATGGTTTGAAGTAGTGTTGTGTGATACTATGTTGTTTCCCTTTGTGTTCACAAAGGCTGGTGTACTTGATAAGGAAAATGTGATGGAGAAGATAGTTCAATAACCAAGAGGCAAAAATTTTTTTGCAGGTATGAGGACCATTGCAAGGATGAAGCAAAAGGGCAAGGCAAGAAAAAGTCCACTTAGCATGAACAAAGGAAAACCAAGAGTGAAGATAAAGAGGAGCTATTTCAAGGGAGAGATCATCAAGAAGTACCATGCAATCATGAATAAAACTTACAAAGACCAATCCAAGTGGACTTGGATTCTTTATTTGGCCTAGAGTTGGGTGCAGGAGCACCTAAACAAAGTTAAGCCTCCATGAGGCAAATTTTCAATTTTTATTCAATTTAGATGTTTTTAAGGAAATTTAAGTTCCAACGGGGAAAAAATAAATATGTCTTAGGTATTAGATTATATTTTTGAGTCATTTTTGGTTAATTTGGGCAAAAAGTGCAAAAATTGTGAAAGTTGACAAAATTGTCAAATTGTAAAAGGTTGTAAAAGTGACAAAAAAATACAAAGTTGAAGAGTCATGAGTTGTTTAAGAGTTATTTGTGAAATTTTGAGAGTTTTAGGAAGTTTATAAGACCTTAAATTTTTCATTTGCATTGTTGTAAAGGCAAAAGTGGTGATTTGAAGTTGAATGGAATACAATTGGAGACTATTTTTGTGCATTTTCCAGCAATTGTCTATGTTGCAGGTCCTTGTACGTCCATGTACGGCACATAAACACACTTCTATTTTATTGGAGGTGAAAGATATTTTAATATACTTTCCAATGCAATTGGTTTGACTCAGTTTCATTAAGATATGCAAAAGTTATTGCAATTTTGGTAAAAATAGATGAATTCTGATTTAGCAGGGACAACAAGCATTAAAAAATGCATTTCTTCATTTCTAACCAGTAAAAACTCATGATTTTTGATTTGGAGGTCTGTTTTAAAATTTTATTTGAGATTCCAAAGTTTCAGGGGTGTATGTTAATGTTTGATAAGGTTTCAAGGAATCCCTAGGCTAAAAAAGAGTGATTTTGTGTGAATTTTGCATGAAAATGGTAGGCTAAAGCTAGGGTTTGATAAAATACTATTGTAAAAGGTTGGAAAATGGATTTATAAGCATGTTCAGACCCAATTCAAGATGTTTGAAGCAAAAACTAGGTGTTTAGAGGTCTGGAATGGATATTTTCAATAAACCCTCATTGGTTGCAAGCCTTTTGGCATAAAAAATGAATTTTGAGCATTTGATGCTTTGTACTTGATAGAATTTTCTAATATTGTGTAATTTGTCATTTGAAAACATACCTAAACTATTGGTGTTGATTTTTTTGTTCATGAAGGTCATTTTTTGGGTGACCTTTTGTAAAATAGGCCTAATTAGCCTAGGTGCACAATCAGAGGAGTCCATTTTTGAAGGGTTCAATCCAAAGGAACCTACATTGAGTTTTGGATGTTATAAAACATGAAAATGAGTATCTAAATTTTTTTTTACAATCCTGATATGAGTCTTGTATCAAAAGTTATAACCATTTTCCCATTTGGAAATGTTACTAGGTTAGAGGCTAGCATAGGTGAGTTGGCCTTAAATCATTGTTGTCTGATCTTTGGATAGTTGGAATGAGTTTTTGGGATGAATCTAAACATGTTGAAATCATTTACCAAGTCTGATAGAGATTGGAGTCCATTTGTGTAATTTGAAGCCCATGTTGCTCAAGGTTAAAGGATTGAGATTGCCTCAAGAATGAAGAATTTCAGTTGTGTACTAGATTATTGCCAAGAATATGGAAAGTTGATGGGTGTAAACTCTTTTGTACTACTTCAAAGATGAAGGAGATGAGAGGCATGGATCATGGATTCTCATCAATGGATGAGAATGCATGATGAAATTTAATCAAGGGTTCACACTTGCCTCAAACAAACACACTTTTGACCTACACACACAGGTCAAAGTGACTTGTTCAAAATATTAAAGGTTAAAAATTGCTTAAGAAGCCAAGTGAAAATATCCCTTTTTCAAATGATGTAGGAATAAGAATATTCTTTAGAATATTCCTTTTGGGTGAGGATAAAAGGCATTGCAAAAAGAAAGTTTTAATTGTGCAAAAAGGGGATAAGGAATATTCCATGGGAATATTCCCTTTGCTTAGAGGAAAGTTAGTTTAATTGCTAATTAAATAGGGTTTAATCATGCAATTAGGGGATTTGGAGGAATAAAGTGATATTTATTAAATTAAATTATTTAATAAATGGGGAGAAGAGAGAGATGATATTTAATTAAATAACTTAGGGTTATTTAATTAAATAAAATGACTTAGGGAATTAAATTAAATGTTTTGATTTATTTAATTTAATAGGATGAAATGTTAGCATGAAGGGGGAGTGAATTAACTTGATTAAATTAATTAGCTTAATGGATGAAAATGATGAAATTAACTAAATAGCTAGGCTAATTTAATTAATTAAGCAAAAAGGAGATGGGTTTGAAGAGGAAATTATATTAGTAAATTTGTTTTGAGTGCATGATAATGTTTAGGACATTTTTTAGTGTCCACAAGTGTTAAGCCCCAAACCTCTTCTATTTTCTTAGCCGCAAGAATTTCAAAAGAGATACCACTTTGTAGGTCAACAAAATCATCTTTAGTAGCCTCTTTAGATAATGATGCTTTGTCCCTCCAAAACCTCCTAGATGCTTTGTCTTTCTTTAGATTCTCTTTCACTTGAAACCAGCTATAAACTCTATTTAATGCAAACTCATTTTCTTGAAAACAACCTTAGGGTCAGGCTCAACTATCCTCATAAGAATATCATCCACTGGAGGGACATCTGCATTTGGATTCCTTAATTTTACATCAATAGAACTATATAATCGCTCTAAAATTGGGTTCAATGTTAACTCTAGCTGCAGTGTCTTAATGAGCAAGTTCATTGATGTCACTTCTTGCATCATTTAATTTATCAATTATCAAATTGGGTGTGTCTTAGAGATATATGTGATAAGGGTGTTTCCATAAATTGGAGGTTTTACACTAAAACAGTGACTTTTGGTCACAGTTTAGCTCCATTGGGATCTGTTAGGAGCTTTCAAGAGCTCTTAGTAGCCGATCTTAACAACAAATTCCTAAGTAATTCTAAAATCTTAATCCTAACTTATATCTTAACTAACGATTATCCAAACCCTAACAACTTAGTTCAGACTTGACTTATTTGCAATTTATCCATGGAAGAATTAGGCTAAAAACTAAATCTATTTTTAAGCTAAAACTCATAATTGAAATGTACTTGGAAATTAAATCTATTTACATTTGCAAAAAGGATCTAATTACATTTGTAGAAAAGGATCTATTTACGTTTGCGGAAAATAAACATTTAACCTAGAAAGTATTAACACTAACTTCCATGAACTCATTCCAAACAAGCTTTAGTTTCATCTTTCCATAAGTCATCATAGTTCTTTCCATTAAAGATAATTTAAAATAATCAGTGAATCTAAATCTATGAACAATAATTAAATCTATAGTAAATGATTGGATATAAATCTACAGTAAAGCATAATGAATTATTCTAAGGATTCAATGAATTTAATCTAAGAACATTAATACACATTTACCCATAATGATTAACAAAGATCTAAATTCATATTTTATGACTAAGATGAACAATGCAAAGATTAATTGAATCAACTAAAATAACACAAGTCACCTCCTTCGATTGAGAGGGATTTTCTCTTCCTCTGGTGGGACTTTAAACACTAAGATTCAGATCAACTCCTTATTTTCATTCCAATTGCCCAAAATAGGAAAGTAGTACAAAAGTTCAGATAATCCGCATTACAACCTAAAGGGAAATATTAACTAACTCCCAAGCTAAAGATTAAGGTTGGATATTTATAAGAATATCCATTATTTGAATACAAAAATGGGCGCAGCCCACCAAGATGTAAAATGGTAAAAACTAAACTTAAACAAAACCAAAGTATCATAAAGAAATCTACCACATGATAATAGTTGAATAGGAAGTCTTCAAACTGACTAAAGAAGTCAATTCAAAAACATTCATCAGGAGCTAGCTAGAGCTATCAGGAGAAAGATAGATTTCAAGTACGTTAAATAGGGAGTTTAACACATCCACCTCATAACATCAATATTCAATCCATCGAATAGAATCCTCAAAGATAGGATGTAATAACGATAGTAAAATGTCTCACTTGCATAAACATTTCATCATTAATCATCATTCAAAAGCAATACATTTAATGCAAAATACCATTTCTCACATATACTCTAATTAGTTAGATATAATGCATCATTAACCAAATATTCAAGCATAAAGTCTACAACCAACATAGTTAATTAACATATAATAAAGTATTTTAAAACATAAAAAGGCTTAATTAGAGTGTCATTTTATGCACTCTTCATTTCTCCCCCTTCTACTGTCAACCATGTACTCATGGTTGAGGATTTGGTAAATCCCTTTTTTTTCCTTCCAACCAGGTAACAAGATCACTACAATAAGCTATATATTGTATGTATGTTCTCTATTGAGCATATCCGTTCTATTCTTCAACTGTCCTTACCCAATCTCTCAAACTTTCTCCAATAAACTGTGGTGGAGCATTTAATGTAGGTGATGGTGCTATGAGAAATGGAGGTTTGAACCTCATTCCTACCCAATTTATATTTTGCTCCTCAATGATTTGTATCAAGGATCCCATTCTTGTGAGGCTCCAAGTGATGTTTCTTGAAGATATTGGTTCTCTCCTTTCGAGTGATGTTGGAATGTTGCTATATCTTTCCTTGGCTACAGTTAAGGCCTTATGTGGAAGGTGTTCCTGAACCCTTCTAAAAATTCTAATCCTTTCATTCAAATTTCTTTTGTAAACAGGTTTCACATTATCTCCTTTTGCAAAGTATATAAAGGTAGCTCTGAAGGACATAGACCAAGGTATTTCATTCCTCATTGGAATTCCCAATCTTAACCGTGCCTCTTTATACTAGTCCATCATATTATCCCACTCAACTTGATTTTGTAACAAAGAGACAAAAGGCCTAATTTGCAACTCACCAACATAAATATTTAGAAAAGACTATGGAAAATTACTGAGAATGAATCCATGCTGAAAGTATTCACACATTTGGTTTTGAACTATAGGATGGTTGTTGTAGAAATCCTCCATAAATTCTCGGTCATCATTATAATCTGTCTTTCTTTTCAAAACCAATTGATTAAGTTTCCATTGTAGAAACCTTTCCCTCAAGAATAATGTATACAATTCTGAAGGTTTCCTCATTGATAGAATTGTTGAAGAGAGATCCGCCACTCGTTGTAGTCTTTCATTTGCCTCATCTCTCTCTTTTTCTAGCTACTGATTTTGGCTCTTCAATTGGTTGTTCTCATGTTTAAGTTTAAGTGTTGAAAGGGAGAGGTATCTCCTTGGAGCTGATGAAGTAGATGCTTCTAGATAATGCAATCTACTTGCCTATTGTTTTAACTCCTCTTCTTTCTGTTGCAACTCATTTTTCAATCTCTCTATTTCTGTAGCACCAAGCCTTGTTGTTTCCTCTGTTTGAGCCAATTCTTACACACTAGCCTGTTGTAAGGCTTCTTCTATTTGAATTAACTATGTTTTCAAAGAATTTTATTTTTCTATAATCTCTTTCTCTAATTTCTTAGTTTTAGACATAGATTTTTGCAATTCTTCTTCCTTTATCTTTAACTTTTCCTCCAAAAATTGCATTTTTTTTCTTTCTTCATCTAACTTTTCCTGCATTTTGGAAACTGCGATAGCTCTAGCCATGTCCTCCTCCTCTTCTTCTTCAACCTCTTCTTCCTGAGATTGGGGAGATTTTTGTTGTTCAATTATCGGTTCTTTTCCTTTTCTCCTTTTAAACACTAGAATAGGTGGTGAAGAAGATTCATTGGACCCTTTAACAGGATTATCTTCTTCTAGAATATCAAGGGATTGTTTCTTAGATGGAGAGTCATGATACAATTGAGCAGGGGATGTTTGTGGAGATGGAATTAAGGGTTTAGGAGGACTTTGGGGCAGTTCAGGAGAATGAACAGGGTCACATATTTCCTCACTATTTCTCAGGGTATCATGAGTTGTCATAGGGTTTTCAACTGATTTTTCAAGGGAAGTTGAAACACTAGTATCAACGTCAACAATATTAGGGGTTTCCTGTGGTGACGCATGCCTTTTTCTCTTCACAATACTTTAGGTTTCTCTTTCAATTTCTTGTAACTTTCTTTTCCCCTTTTTCTGCACTTTTTCACAGTGGGTCCCCTCTTAGATTTCTTCCCAATTTTGGTAATGAGGGTTGAAAAAAATTCCAACCAATCCTCTTTCCCAGATTCTTTCTTTATAAAATGATGCTTGATAATCGGATGAATTACACTATGGTATCTAATTGAAGAAACTCCTCTAGACTTTACCCTAGCTACCATAGAGGGGATTTGT
Organism: Sequoia sempervirens; assembly: GCA_007258455.2. Taxonomy (NCBI): domain Eukaryota; kingdom Viridiplantae; phylum Streptophyta; class Pinopsida; order Cupressales; family Cupressaceae; genus Sequoia; species Sequoia sempervirens. Next base: position 26,997 of record VDFB02294869.1, read on the forward strand.
GTAAATAAAAAGGAAGGAAGATTGATTCTTGCAGAAGTCCTTGTATTTCCATACCTTAAATGTGTAAGCATTCACATTCCTGGCCCAATTAGAATTGTGCCATATTGGCCTTTGTATGTGAATAATTTCATTAACCAAGTCATGACTGTCCTCCATGGTTCATCCAAACTATTATGTGCAACTCCCTTTCGACTTCCCTTATGCCACTCAATTTTTGGTTTCCTTTTCGGTTCCTCATGGAATGCAGCCAATAATTCTTCAAAACAAACATGTCCTTTGTTCATTGGTTCGCCCTCAGCTAGAATTCCAGAGAGCTCACTAATAATAGCAGGGGTAATTTCAATTACTTCTCCTCTTACCCTGGTGATGTTTACATGAAAATTCATCACAAATTCCTCAACCAAATCAAGCTCAAATCCTTCATACATCTATATGAACTCCATCCACCCTGCTTCTCTTAGTAATCTTTCCGTTTCAGGATCAAGAATGATTTTTTTGGTTCAGAGTTCCTTTTCTACCCCATTTTCCTTACTTTTGCAATTTTTATTAGAGACAATGGTGGATGCAACTCTTTCAGTAAAATGTAAATAAATGTCTCTTTTCACAGATGCCGCATTTTTCAAAAACCAAAAATGTACGTTGTGTTAAGATGTTATGCATTTACTCAATCTTGTTCCTTGTGAATGTTTCGCACGTACCAGCCATAAATTTTTTTGAATTATGACTTGAATGGTTGGCATAGTTGGCGATGATAATGACATCAACACATACATTCCAAACTGACATGAAATCTTTCTTATTACTCACATTTATTGCAGTCATCATTTCAATATTAAACCCTTATATCTATGCTAGATTTGAAATGATTAGAACTCATTTATTATAAGATGAATAACTACATTAGAGATATCTATGCTCAAAATATTCATTTAATGTCACATCACATTAACTAAATCAGAAATAATATTTCAAAAATGACATTCACAATAAATGCATACCTTTTCATTAAATGCAACAGTCAATCGGAGCATGAATTAACTCAGCTAGCAATAATTCCAATGAGTCAATCAAAAATAGCTTGAAATTAACTAAAAAAATTATTACAGAGAACCTTTGAAAGCATTAGGAGCCATTATGAGTCATCAATAGCCATTAGAAGTCGTCAGGAGCCATAAGGAGTCATTAGGAGACCGCCATTTCTGGTTTTCAGCCATCCTTTTTTTTTTCTTTTTTTAAATTTTTTTTCTAAGAGATAAACCACCATTTCTACTTTTCAATTTATCTCCTTTATTTAGAAAGTAAACCACCATTTCTGGTTCTTGATTTACTTCCTTTATTCATACCTTCAAAAGATTTACCTAGAAGTACATTCTCTTATGGAAGAAATATCTTCCATCAGAAAATGTCCAATCCTAGTCTACAACTCTGCTACAAATTCCTCTCTTGATGAAGGTTTGTGATACATTTTCAAATGATGACCATTAACTAGCATGAACCTTCTTTCTCCATCTATTGGTATCAATTGAACTACTCCATTCTGAAAAACTTCATCAATTTCATAAGGTCCCAGCCATTTTGTATGAAATTTTCGTCTAAACTCTTGAAATCTGGAGTCAAATAACAATGCCCAATCTCCCTTCTTAAATTGTCTTGTCACAATATTTTTATCATTCCAATCCTTTCTCTGCTTTTGAATTATCTTTGTATGTTGAAGAGCTTCCATTCTCATCAAGTCAAGTCAATTCAACTATAGAATTCTACTCTTTTCTAATTCAAGTAAGTCAATACCAACCTCCAATGTTGTCAATGTCTACAACTCAAACTCAATCGACATGACTTGAGTTTTTCCAAATACTAGTTCATATGGAGAGAATCTAATATTTTTTTTCCAGGTTTTATTATATGCCCATACTGCCTCATCCAACCTTTCTTCCCAATCTGTCTTCCTCAATGAAGCAGTTTTTGTTAAAATATTCTCCAATTCTCAGTTAGTGACCTCCATTTGCTTGAGGATGATATGGAGTTGATTTTCTATGTGTCATTTGGTACCTTTGCATAAATGATTCCATCATATTAGACACAAATTGTGGCCCTTGATCTGAAACTATTTCTCTTGGTGCACCAAATCTCTGCAAAATATGTTTGTACAGGAAATCAACTACTCTATCTTCTCTTGTTGATGGCAAAGCTTTCACTTTAGCCCATATTGTAACATAATATGTGCAAACAAATATATATTGATGTCCTCTAGAAGGTCAATCAATAGGTCCCACAAAATCAATTCCCCACTTTTCAAATGGCTCCAAGGCTATTTGAGGTTGTAATGGAATCTCCATTTTTGGTGTAGGTCTTCCTGTGCATTGACATTCATCACAAATTTTCAAAAAGAATGAAACATCCTTTGACATAGATGGCCAAAAATAACCAGCTCCCAATATTTTATGAACAATTCTGACTACTAAGTAATGTCCTCCTTCTGGCTCATGATGGAAAGCATGTATGACATCATAAATGTCTAATTCAGCAACACATCTATGAAGAACATGTTCAAGACACATTTTAAATAATAAACCATTTATCCATTTAAATCTACAACTTTCACGAATTAACCTTTTTTTTCTATTTAGGATTGAAATAATTCGAGCACTTCCTTGTTACCAAGTAATTTTCAAGATCAACAAACCATGGTGGATGGACTGGTATTGCAAATAAGTGTTCATCTAGAAATGTATCATCCACTGGTTCTTGATTACCCTTCAAAACAATTCTAGAGAGGAAATCGGCAACAACATTGTCTTTACTAGGCTTATCAACAATTGTTATATCAAATTCCTACAACAACAATAACCATCTTATGATCCGTCCTCCTACAATAGCTTTATTCATCAAATATTTTATTGTAGCATGATTTATATGAATAAATACCTTGTAACCAATAATGTAATGCCTAAATTTATTGATTGCATATATTACTGCCAAGAACTCTTTCTCAGTTGTTGTATAGTTCCTTTCAGTAGGATTCAATTTTTTGTTGATATAGTAAATTGCATGCATTGCTTCATTTTCATCTTTTTGTCCCAATACTACACCAACAACAAAGTTAGATGCATTAGCATGAATGTGAAATGGAACTCCCCAAACAGGTCCCTTGATAATTGGAGCAGTGGTTAAGGCATGTTTAATTATATCAAATAATTTTTGACAATCACTTGTCCAAAGAAACTCTGCATCTTCTTGAGCAATGTAAACAAAGGTTCAACAATATTACTAAATCCTTAAAAAAATATTCTATAGTAACCAACATGCCCAAGAAAACTATGAAATTTAGTTTGAGTTGTAGGGATTTCAATCTTTTGAATAATTTCAATTTTCTTGGGGTCAACTGTTATCCCCTCTTTTGAGATGTGATGTCCCAACACAATACCTTATGTCATCATAAGGGAACTCTTTTCATGATTCAAGGATAACCTAAGATCCTTACATATTTGCAACACTTTATTCAAGCTCTCAAGTTCCTCTTCAAATTTTTGTGCATGGATTATGAAATCATCCATATAAACTTCTACATATGAGGTAGTTAAATCTAAAAAAAATGCCAAGACAATTCTTTGAAAAGTTGCTAGTGCATTGCACAACCCAAATGGTAGTACTCTATAAGCATATGTTCCCCAAGGACATGTAAAGGTAGTCTTATCCTAGTCTTCAAGAGCCACTTGAATCTGATTATATCCACTAAAACCATCTAAGAAAGAGAAATAACTACTGCCAGCTAGGTTATCCAATACTTGATCAATAAATGGA
>VDFB02294870.1:0-48342 GCA_007258455.2 Sequoia sempervirens
ACAATGCTTCAAAAATAATGAAACATCCTTTGACATAGATGGCCAAAAATAACCAACTCCCAAGATTTTATGAATGGTTCTGACTACTGAGTAATTTCCTCCTTCTGGCTCATGATGGAAAGCATGTATGACATCATAAATGTCTAATTCAGCAACACATCTATGAAGAACATGTTCAAGACACATTTTAAATAATAAACCATTTATCCATTTAAATCTACAGCTTTCACGAATTAACCTTTTTTTTTTTTCTGTTTAGGATTGAAATAATTCGAGCACTTCCTTGTTACCAAGTAATTTTCAAGATCAACAAACCATGGTGGATGGACTGGTATTGCAAATAAGTGTTCATCTAGAAATGTATCATCCACTAGTTCTTGATTACCCTGCAAAACAATTCTAGAGAGGAAATCGGCAACAACATTGTCTTTACTAGGCTTATCAACAATTGTTATATCAAATTCCTACAACAACAATAACCATCTTATGATCCGTCCTCCTACAATAGCTTTATTCATCAAATATTTTATTGTAGCATGATTTATATGAATAAATACCTTGTAACCAATAATGTAATGCCTAAATTTATTGATTGCATATATTACTGCCAAGAACTCTTTCTCAGTTGTTGTATAGTTCCTTTCAGTAGGATTCAATTTTTTGTTGATATAGTAAATTGCATGCATTGCTTCATTTTCATATTTTTGTCCCAATACTGCACCAACAACAAAGTTAGATGCATTAGCATGAATGTGAAATGGAACTCCCCAAACAGGTCCCTTGATAATTGGAGCAGTGGTTAAGGCATGTTTAATTATATCAAATATTTTTTTACAATCACTTGTCCAAAGAAACTCTGCATCTTCTTGAGCAATGTAAACAAAGGTTCAACAATCTTACTAAATCCTTAAATAAATATTCTATAGTAACCAACATGCCCAAGAAAACTACGAAATTCAGTTTGAGTTGTAGGGATTTCAATCTTTTGAATAATTTCAATTTTCTTGGGGTCAACTTTTATCCCCTCTTTTGAGATGTGATGTCCCAGCACAATACCTTATGTCATCATAAGGGAACTCTTTTCATGATTCAAGGATAACCTAAGATCCTTACATATTTGCAACACTTTATTCAAGCTCTCAAGTTCCTCTTCAAATTTTTGTGCATGGATTATGAAATCATCCATATAAACTTCTACATATGAGGTAGTTAAATCTAAAAAAAATGCCAAGACAATTCTTTGAAAAGTTGCTAGTGCATTGCACAACCCAAATGGTAGTACTCTATAAGCATATGTTCCCCAAGGACATGTAAAGGTAGTCTTATCCTAGTCTTCAAGAGCCACTTGAATCTGATTATATCCACTAAAACCATCTAAGAAAGAGAAATAACTACTGCCAGCTAGGTTATCCAATACTTGATCAATAAATGGAAAAGGAAGGTGATCCTTTTTAGTGGGTTTATTTAATTCCCTATATTCCACACATACACGCCATTTATCATTTTTCTTAGGAACAATAACCAATGGAGAAACCCATCGACTATCAAATATTGGATAAATAAATCCTACTTTCAGTAGTATTTCTATCTCTTGTTTCACAATATCTTGTACAGCAGGATTGATCCTTCTTTGGCCTTGTTGTACCGGTTTTACATCCTCAATGTAAATATGATGAGTACAAATGGAAGGGTGAATTCCTCTCATATCTTTATACTCCCAAGCAAATTCTTCAGAATGATTTTCTAAGGTCTTCTTCAATTCTTTTTCTTGTGAGGAAGACAAGGATGAATTGATAAAAAGAGGCTTGTCCCCTACTACTATTATTTCTTTGATCTTGTTTTTAGAATTAGATGGTTTTCCAACAAGTGTATTTAAAGGAAAAGTGTGTGAATTTTGCTGATGTACTTGACAATTTTTCTCTTTTTCTTGACAAATCTTTTCAAAATTAAGATCTTGTTCCTCATATTCTTCAATATGTTCTACCAAAGTAACCATAGCTAACTCAATAACACCATCTCCCTTTGAATCCATATCCTCATCAACCCAGAGTTGAGTGTTTGGCTGAAATGATGGTTGAGCAGGAGGAAAAAGTGATAACTCCTATTTTTGACCGTTAGAAATGATCATACTCCCTGATCTACAGTCTATCAATGCTGTTGTAGTGGCTAACCATGGTCTACCCAAGATTATTGGATAACCATAATTTTTCTTTCTAGGTTTAAGGACTAAAAAGTCAACTGAATAATCCCATGTATCAATAGTAACCATAATATCTTCAATGACACCTTCAGGTTTAGCAGTACATTGATTAGTCAATTGTAAAATAGTTGTTGTGGTTTGTACAATTGTCATACCAGATAATTCAACATTTTATTATGTAATGACATTGATAGCTACTCCTAGATCAATTAGTACATTGGTTATCTCAACTCCTCCAATACTTAAGGTTATCACAGGACTACCAGGATCATTGTATTTCTGAGGTAGTAATCTTTTTGATAGAACATCAGTAAGTTTAGTCCCTATTTGAATTGTAGGAGGTAATTTCTTCTTCCTACCTGGCATTTTCATACAAAGGGATTTAACCAACTAGTTTATTTCTGGTATATCCTTAATGGCTTGTAACAATGGTATTTCAATGTTGATCTTTTCAGCTCATGAATAAGTTGAGAATCTACCACATTCATATAGTTCAATTGATATTTTTCAAGAGTTACTTGTTATGTTTTTAAACATTCAGGATAAGGTGCTTGCCTAACCTTTTGTTCATCATCAGAAGTTTGATTTTCCTTTGAATCTTCTTTTTATTTTTCACTTTCTTGTTCTCTAGCATTTGGTATGAATGAAACATTTTGATTTCTCAGCTAAATATCATTTACATCTATCACATTTAGAGTAGGTGGATTGGCATCATTACAGTTGTTTTTTAGGTTTGAAATAGGTTGTGTTGGTAACTGAGGCTAGTTTACTTGTTCATTTGAAGGATTAGGACCAGTGAACAATGGAGGTGATTGTCCCCAAGGATGTCTTGGTCCTTGATTTTTCCATGGTTGATATTGCATTTGATTTTTTTGCCACTGAGGTTGGTTTGGCTACCACTGACTTGGTTGCAATTGTGGTTGATTCCATTTAGGATTCATCCATTCAGGTTGACCCCAAAATGTAGGTGGTGGTTGTGCTTGGTAAGGAGGAATCCATTGATTTGAATTTGGCCAAGAATTTTGATTCCAATTGGCTCTAGGACCATATTTCCCTTGATTTGCATTATATGCTGAATTTTGGGGTCTTTGTCCAACATAGTTAAGTTCTTCCTCTACTTCAGGTTGTTTCTTTAAATGATTCTTAATTCCAAGTAGAAGGTGACAAGAACTTGTTGTATGATTTTTTTCACAGATTTCACAGAGATCAACTTGATTTAATGGACACTCTCTCAAAAGATGTTTACCTCTACATTTGGAAAAATAAATAGACAAAGGCTCAATAGTCTTTTTATCTCCTTTCATGTTAAAATTGAGTAAATTAGTTTTCAAATTTGCAGGTTCTTCCATGACTTGAGATACATCAGGAGTAAGAACTTTGTTTCTTTGATTGTTTCTAGTCCCTACTCTAGTTCTAGAGTAGTTTCTACATATCTCAATAATTTCCTCTAAAGAAAGTTTATTGATGTCCCCTTTTCCCATAAGATTCAAAGATTCTCTTGATTCATCATCAATTCCTTTCAAAAAGATTATTTTACTAATCTCATTGTCCAAACAATTACCACATCTATTATGCACAAACTGAAGTCTATCAGCATAATCCTCTAGGCTTTCATCCTCTAACTATCTCATTCTAAACAATTCCTCTTTTAGGTATCTCTTACTCAACAATAGTCTTGATATTTGTCCAAAAATTTAATTTGCATTTCTTTCCAAGTTGAGATTGTTCCTACACCTAAGCCCATGAACCAGCGTAAAGCTAACTCTTTCAAAGTAGAGGGAAATAATTTTAACTTCTAGTTATCAATTGTATAGTTATAGGTTTGACATAAAACCTTGAACTCAAAGAGAAACTGATCATGATCCTCAAAAGTTTTTCCTCTAAAGGTAGGTAATACAGAATGTGAAATGTTTTTCATAGGAGGCTCATCATTCTGTACATTCAAATTAATAGGACAAGAAAAGGTCCTATTGTTTGGAGGAGGATCATTACCCAGTTGATCACTCATTTCTTCTTGATGTTGTTCCTGATTCACTTGTGGATTTTCAATCTGATATTGTTGAACTTTTGTTCTTGTTCAAAATTAATATTATGTGGAAGGAATCTTCCTAAATGGTCTCTAGATTGTCTCATCCACAATCTAAACTACCTTCCTTATCAACACTAAGGCTTCACACTTAATTAGCCAAATCTTTTATTTCCCTGGAAATGATGCCAAAAATGATGAGCAAGGTTGTTGATGTCACTTCTTGCATCATTTAATTTATCAATTATTGAACCAACTGTGTCTTAGAGCTATATATATGTGATAAGGGTGTTTTCATAAATTGGGGGTTTTGCATTATAAAATAGTGACTTTTGGTCGTGGTTTAGCTCTGTCATGAGCTGGTAGGAGCTTTTAGGAGCTCTTCAGGAGCTCTCAGTAGCCGATCTTAACAAATTCCTAAGTAATTTTAAAAGCTTAATCCTAACTTATATCTTAACTAATGATTATCCAAACACTAACAACTTAGTTCAAACTTGACTTATTTGCAATTTATCCATGGAAGAATTAGGCTAAAAACTAAATCTATTTTTAAGCTAAAACTAAAAATTGAAATGTACTTGGAAAGTAAATCTATTTATGTGTGCAAAAAGGATCTAATTACATTTGTAGAAAAGTATCCATTTACATTTGTAGAAAATAAACATTTAACCTAGAAAGTATTAACACTAACTTCCATGAACTCATTCCAAACAAGCTTTAGTTTCATCTTTCCATAAGTCATCATAGTTCTTTCCATTAAAGCTAATTTAAAATAATCAGTGAATCTAAATCTATGAACATTAATTAAATCTATAGTAAATGATTGATATAAATCTACAATAAAGCATAATGAATTATTCAAAGGATTCAATGAATTTAATCTAAGAACATAAAAATTCACATTTACCTGCAATGATTAACAAAGATCTAAATTCCTATTTTTGAAATGAGATGAACAATGCAAAGATTAATTGAATCAACAAAAATAACACGTCACCTCCTTCGATTGAGTGGGCCCTGCTCTTCCTCTAGTGGAACTTTAAACACTTAGATTTAGATCAACTCCTTATTTTCATTCCAATTGGCCAAAACAGGTGAGTAGTACAAAAGTGCAGATAATCCACATTACAATCTAAAGGGAAATATTAACTAACTCCCAAACTAAAGACTAAGGCTAGATATTTATAAGAATATCTGCTTATTTGAATACAATAACTGGCACAGCTCGCCAAGATGCAAAACGATAACAACTAAACTTAAACAAAACCAAAGTGTCATAAAGAAATTTTCCACATGATAATAGTTGAATAGGAAGTCTTCAAACTAACTGAAGAATTCAATTCAGAACATCCATTAGGAGCCAGCTGGAGCTATCAAGAGCAAGACAAATTTCAAGTACGTTAAATAGGGAGTTTAACACGTCCACCTCACAACATTAGTATTTAATCCATCAAATAGAATCCTCAAAGATAGGATGTAATCACAACAACAAAAGATCTCACTTGCATAAACATGTCATCATTAATCATCATTCAAAAGCAAGACATTTAATGCAAAATACCATTTCTCATATATAATCTAATTAATTAAATATAATGCATCATTAACCAAATATTCAAGCATAAGGTCTACTGCCAGCATAGTTAATTAACATATAATAAAGTATTTTAAAACATAAAAACATTTAATTAGAGTGTCATTTTATGCACTCATCATATCTCGTATCTTCCAAGTGGTGCCCAGTTAAATATTCTAACAAGATTATCTGCTACCTCTTGTTGGGAGTCATTCAGTTACTGGGATTGAGGAAAATCATTGAAAGAAGCAAATGGAAATTATTTAACGTCCTAGGAAAAAGGGATTACATTCAAATAAAATGAATCTGCAACATTCTCAATAGAGGATAAATTAGGAGTCAAAAGATCAAGTACATGTTTTTGTCCTTGTTTCCAAACACAATGCACAATGGCCACTTTTTTGGTATCTTCCATTTCCCTAGCCATAGCAGAAACTGCAAAAATTTCCATGGTATTGCCTGGTTCTAGGACCATAATATTTGTATCTTTCAAATAGCAGTGTCTCTTCTTCCATAGTGGAAACAAGAACCACTTGTGGCCCATAATAAAATCCCTTAATCCATTGCTCTGGAGGAATTCTCTTGTCTGGATCTTCCCTGCTTTTGTACTCAATATCCATCTTCACTTCTCGTGTTGTAAAATAATCATTTGGAGATGCTTTATCTAAATATTTCTTTAGAGTGGGAATTATTTCTTGCATTGTCATTTTATAGACCTACACCTTAACTTTGATCATGTGATTCAGCTCCAGGTCTCCTCTGAATATAGTTACTAGAGAAATATTGGAGAAATATTTTGAGCTCTTATTGTGCTCAATAATAACATTGAACTCTCAACAATTAACACCTCTTCCTAGGCTCCCTTAGAAAATCCTTTTAGAAGGGAGACATTTTCATGGAATATCTTTGATGAGCTTTCTAGTCCAAAAATTCTTTATTGGAGAACAACAACATGAAGTTTCATACCATGCTCTTTCATCTGATTAGCAATCACATCTACTTGATCTTCTTTTGTTCCTTCACATGTAAGGCCCTTTAAAATATCACTATTGGCCTACCATCCATTATGAACCATACTTTGATAAACCTTCCAATGTAAGTTCTACTTGTCACATTGCACAAATATACTCATCAGAAGGCGATGGGTCACCATTGTCTCTTTACATCCTCCTTGCTTCAATTTTCTCCAAAGTTGATGAACTTCATTCCATTTTCGTGCTTTACCACAAGTTGTTATCAGTGTGTTACATACAATTATATATGTAGTTAAATCATCCCATGATTCCATTTCTTGTAACAGGTGAATAGCATGTACATAAAGAATTTGATGAGTTTTTATCTACTTTAAGTGCATCCCCAATCAATTCTAGGATTAGTTGGATCTCATTCCAAACCTAAGCCATGGATGCAAATAGATATTCATCCATATTATTAGGAAACTTGATCAATATTAGCCTATGTAAATAATTTTCTTTCTCAATATCTTGTAGTTGTTCCAACAACCTAGCAATATTAAAAAGTTTTGTGACTTTATCCCATGGGAACTCAACTGAAACATCACCTTCTTCAAATTGATGGAAAATTCCATATCCTTAAAACACTTTCCACATATCACCCCTTTCCATATTGAATGAAAAAGAAGCAACCTTTATGACAAAGGAAAAATATAGTTGAGCCAAATCTAAAAAGAATCACTACATTTGAACTACAAATATGATGTATCAAAATACATTTGCTAACTTCAGTATGTTCTCAAATGTCTATCAGAAAATTGATAGGTTTTCAAAAGTGCCTAATCTTAATGCAATGCCATTGAGGCCAAAAGCTTGATGTAGGATTCCCACAGAACTTTTTGGTTTCTCCATAGTTATTTCCTATTTCTCAATCTTCTTTAAAAGAGAAACAACCTTTTGCTTCCATGTCACAAGATTATCATGATTTATCTTCTTTAAAGCCCTATTACTGCTCAAACCTGAGGTGACTACCCCCTTTGAGCATTGTTGGTGACTGTGACCTTTTATCCATGTGTCCTTATCCTTGGTCTTATTTTTATTCTTGTACGCACTTTGAATTTCATGAACTACTCCCTTCTCAACTAGGCCTAACCATTATGAGCCCTCCCTTTATGCTCTATTCTTAGGTTTCCATTTTTTGTCCCTTCAAACTATCATCTCTACTTTCCAATAAGGGTCATCATTAACTAATTTCAAGAAATTGCAGCATTTACATTTGCAATTTTTTTTTAGTCCCATCACATCGGATAAGAGCCTAGGAATGTAGTCGAGAAATTGTTGTTGCACATCTAGCTTGGAACCGTTCCAGTCTTTTAAAAGGTTTTGAAAAAACTTGACTGTAGCAACTTTGGCTTCTTCTATTGTGTCTAAAACTCTCCCATCGAGAGCCTTAATGCTTGTAATCCTGTTGATTTCCCTTCTCACTTTTGTGGAATTATGGAAAAACTTTGTTTTTTTTCTCTAGCTTTCAACCAAAGCTCTCTGGACTTTTGCCTCCAAAAGATCTCTTCCTTGGCCAAAATTTTCCCTAATTTATTCATTAGATCTTTTTCTTGATTGAAGCTACTGATATCCATTCCATCCTTTAACACTTTTTCATTTAGGGCCATCAAGGCCTCTTCTATTTCCACTTTTCCTTGAAAATGTTCTTAAAAAACTCCTTGTTCCAATTCTTCAAGTTTTGTTTGATCAACTTTAGTTTGGTCACCACATTAAACATTTTAGAGCCACCAAGATTGCACTCTGACCACCATTTCCTAATCAGATCCAAAAGGTTTGGATCTCTGAGCCAAATTTTTTCAAACTTTAAAGGACACCTGACTGGTTTTATTTCCCCCATTATCTCCAAACAAACAGGAAGTGATCAAAACTCGATGCCATCACAATTTTTCTCTCCAAAATGTTAGAAATATGTGCCTCAATCGCACAAGTTGAAACCTCTGGAAGAGCAAAGTTGGTATGACCTTCATTGTGTCGGCCGACTGGCATTTGTGAAACCTGTGAATGTTTAGGTCATGATTATATTGATGTATCTTGTCGAATGGACCCTATATCATGACATGTTGATAAAGCTGCGTCGTTCTCTCTGGGAGATCTTTGTTTGAATGTTTGGATTTTTGATGGTTGGAGACTCATGGCAAGGTGGCATCGAGATAACTCAAATACTTGATTATGAAGTCTTATAGAGATGGTACCATCTCAACATTAAAGTTGTTACAGCAGCCAGTCATCGAAATAACTCATATGCTTGGTGTAAGTCTTGTCAATATGGAGAATACGATAGTCCTTGCTTGGAGTCTTGATGGTACCTCAAAGGATTCGGTGTGAGCTCTTAGTGGTGGTGTCTCATAATATTTGTGGGAGTAGTCTATTGTGGTGTAATCTTGGAACTGTTTGATCTTAGGGTGACTTGAGCATAGTACAGAACTTTCATTTGGTGGCGGTAAGTCTTCTTTGACTGATGGACATTTGAATGACTTTAGAACTTTAATTATGATGTCTCAACTGAGAGCTGATAATAGTCTCACGAAGGAAGAAGTTGATATCTATGTGACCTTTGAACATGGTATGATGTACTCATCTTCGAATAACGATAGAGTACTTACCGAATCATGATGCATGGTGGATATCGGTGTAGTCTTGAGTTATGCATCAGTAAGTTGTTGAGTCCGATCGATCTTGAACTCGGTCTGGAACCTAAGGTACTTAATGACTCTTAGACATAGATGGTTGAAGTCTCTTGTGGCATTAGGGGAGTTTTCTGGGTTAGTGTCTCGATGACGCTTGTACAAATACAAGTTGAACTCCTTTGGCCAGTGATGACTATGTACGTGGTGATCTAAACCAATTAGAAACTGAGAATGGGAGCTGCTTGATTGGACTATTACATGATCGTTATTAAGCGGAAGATCAACAGACCAGCTAGAGTATCCATGGATATACTCAGGAATTGTAGATGTTGTTTGGTTCGATGGTTGGATGTTCAGTTCAATGAGTGATCAGTGAATGTAATTCTGAGAGTATTGTAATTTGAATATTTTGTAGCAAGGTTGATCATTGTGAATGCTATTGTAAACTGGCATCAGAGAGTGAAGCTTGTACTCTGTATGTAATTTCATTACTGTAATACAAAGGGTTTTTCTTGGTGTGGTGGTTTTTTCTCCCGTAAGGGTTTTCCCATGTAAATTTGGTGTTCATGTGTGTATGTTATATTCTTTGTTTCTGTTATTGCTTTCAAGTGTATCTTAATTGGTTTGTAATTGAAACTTTAAAAGTATCTCTACATTCTTCCGTAAGGTTTTGATGTTAGGAGAGTTATTTCTGCACCTTAGCATTCCTTACAAGTGGTATCAAAGCCTAGCCAGTTGTGTTATCCTTGTGGGTATGTTGGGTTTTTTGTGTCAATTATGTTCAGTGGGAGTCTTGTAGATTTTGCTAATTCGAATTATAGGTTAAGATGGCAAGCTTAGATTAGGAAGAGTTGAAATTGAGGGGTAATGCAACAATTTTGGAGTTAGTGGAAACTTAAAATGGAGATACATTGGTTGATAAAACGTCATGGATTGTTGTGTTTGGAATGGAAACCCTCTGGGCATGATGAAGATTTGAGCCTTCTGGATAGAAAATCTAAAGAGAGTGATAAAGATACGAAAATATAAACAGAATCATTCTTGAATGTTCTTCCTTAATGGAAAAGGCAACCGTATCCAAGAGAGCAAAGTCCTTATTGAATAAATTTTTCTTAAGGAAGAAGCTATACATTTGGGGATCTGAAGGAAGGAGGGTTTGTTTAAGATGTTTGAAGACGCATTCAACATGTTGATGCAGGTTAACATCTGTGGGTGTGAGAGATTGATGAAGGATTGTTGTATATTTGTTGTATGTTCTTTACTGAGATTCCTTGGGATACTGGTGATGGATATTTGGGAGTACAACATCGGTTCAGGAATGGAAGATGTTATTGCTTCTTGTTATCGAGAGATGAAAATCTTGCGAGATAGCAAGGGAGTATGATGAGGCAGATGTTGAAAAGGCAAGAAGGACAAAGTCCAAATCAAATCAGGAGAGATCAAAGTCTCTCTCACAGAGAGATCAAAGGTGATGCAGAATTGTGGGCAACCCTAGTCATGTTAGAGAAAGGATTGTAAAGAGGGAAGAAGAAGAAGTATTCTTCCGACAATGATTCTTCAGGTGATCGGGCAGCCTTCATTGGAAGCCTTAACACATAGGCATCCAGGAGATGATGTATCGTGATTGATTAGACATCTTTCCACATGACATCTCCATTTGGTTCCTTTGAAGTATGAAAAATACGATGGTGGAAAGGTGTATTTGTAAATGATTTCATCATTGGAAATAGTTGACCCACGAGAGAGTTAGAATCCAATTCCTCGATGGAAGAGTGAAGGGAATTAAGGATGTTATGCATATACCAGGTCTGGCTCTAAATTTGTTGTCTATCAGTAAGCTGAATGCTATTGGAGTGTAAGTCACATTCTTTGGAAATGGTTGCAAGATGACTAGAGGCTCAATGGTGCTAGCAAAGGGGTGCTACGTATTGAACCTTGTATAACACTAGTACAAAAATAACAATATATGACTAAATAAACTACTAAAAATTGCATATAAATGACTAATTTTGGTCACGGGACCATTAGTAGTTTATTTTTGGTCATTTATAACACGACCAAATTTATGACTAAACTATTTTAGTCATTTATCTAGTCATTGATTTAGTCATTAATTTGGTCATTGATTTGGTATTTATTTGAGTCATTAATTTTAGTCACATTGACTATTTAATTAGTTTTATTGTAGTCATTTTATAACACACATAAAATTTATGACTAAACTATTTCGAATCATTATTTAGTCATTGATTTGGTATTGATTTAGTCATTAATTTAGTCATTAATTTATTCATGGTGGTGATTTGTTTAGTCATATATTTAGTCATTTATTTAGTCATATATTTAGTCATTACTTTAGTCATATATTTAGCCATTAATTTAGTCATATTTAATCATTAATTTAGTCATATATTTAGTCATTAATTTAGTTATATATTTAGTCATTACAAATCAAATCTTACTTAATTAATCCTCACAAGTTTATAGATATAAACTTCAAGTATCATAGATATTCAAATGTTAAAAAACACCATGAAATGAAAACTAAAATGTTTGAACAAATATGATTGATTAGACACACACAAACAGATTACAAATCAAAAGGAGACACAACACAATATTTATGAGTGGAGAAAAAACCACTCTAAAAATTTACTTTATTAAGCCTCATTGGCAAATCAAAATCTCATTAATTACATTCAATGTTTTAGTGACACTGTACAACTTACAGACACTATATAAACAAAATACTCATATTTTCATATACTTATATTGTTTTCCCCTTCCTTAATTGCAGTCCTTTTGGAAGGGAAATGACCTCCTATAGGGGCTTGCCCCATTTAATCCCCTTGCAAATCTACAATTTTCCTATTTCTATTGGTTTTGGCTCCTCCAAACTCTTCCTCGCTAGTATTCACCTTTCACTTCTCCAATTTGGAGTTGCGGCCTGAAAATAAGGTTTCGAAATTTTGCACATCAAAAACTCATAAAAGTCAAATAATACAGAGAATAAAATTCAAACATTTTATTTTCCTTTTCCAGCTATGGCACCCTAAACTTAGGTGCTAGATATAATGTTCCCTAGTTATCTCTTACAATTTTAAAAAAGATGAATTCATGCAAGATAGCAAACAAATAGACAATATTCAATTAGTGATATACAACTGCCTTATTCCTGAATAGTTGATCAATAGTTTGATTATTGATTGTAAATTTGTAATTGATACGCTTAAAAGTGTCCTTGCCTGTGTGTGAATTGGAGCTTTGGATGAGGATATGAACATCCATCAAAAGCATATTTGGAAGTAGATTTTTATTAGATAACACAATTTTCACATGAACTATAAAAATGCATCATTATATTCTCAGATTATTTGAGTTTGGTCCATTGATAAAAATGAAAGTCTCAAATAGAGTACTCCAATCCTAGAACATACTGCATTATGATACAAATTAAATACCTGGATGATTTGGATCGGCATAAGGGAGTGAATGAACTCGCTTTCCACCTGTACTACCATTTGGAGCCACACATTGAGAAGACACATCTATAAATTCTCCAGAGACCTGCATGAAGTAAATGTGATTCTTATCTCCTTTGTACAAAAGGCTAATGGATAGAAGTTAAAACTATGCTAGACCTGTTACAACTTTATCCCACAATTGTCAAATGCATTCCCCAACTCTAGGAAAACACCATACAGCCAACTAAAAATTAACACATGCAAACATAATAAACTTGAAATTTGCAGAGTTTGTGATATACTAAACAAGCTTCTAGTAAAAATAACATTTAATATCATTGACAATCCAGATCACAGTCAGTGATCCATCATCAGGATTAAAGAAAATTATCCTAATGATGGATCATGGAGTGTGATCTAGAACGTTGATGAAATTAAATGTACAATTTTTTTTACCAGAATCTTGTTACAAATGCAAAAAACACATATTCAGCCCATCTAGTCATATCTAGCAAGGGAATACATTACAAAATAACCTATATATACTATATAAATGCATTTATTAATTTTGCTAGTCTGAAATAAATCTGCACTAATGGTAAGCTCCAATGATAATTTCAAAAAATATGGATGACAACAAAGTTACATACCAGTGTTGTAGCTTGTAGTGGTTCAAAAAGATTATGGTTAATGTTTTCCTTTGAATTCTTAATGCCTATAACAAAACTCCTTAGCCAAGCTCCAATTAGGTCTGCCAACCATAAACATGCAATAACCCATCAAGTACTTTGGAATGAAGTTATATTTCAATTCAAGCATTGCAAAACATGAAATAACAATGAAAAACATGAGATGGTGGAGTTTAGTCCCTTCATTACAAATAGGTCATGAATATGACCTCTATAGTGTGAGATTTCAGTGAGTATGTTCAACATCATCTTGTTGAATCTGCCCTGTCTTAGGAACACTTTCTTTAACCTTCACTGCATCTATAAATTTAGGCTTTTCACATCCAGAAAGATCCAACTGACTACAATTCTTTTGCGTGCTACCATCTATTGGATTTGACAAGTTTTCAAAGGCCTTTGCAACCATACAAGAAGAGGTACATTGATGGGATCCTGCATTTCTGAGAAGCATAGGGGACTTCAAAAGGCTTGTGTACTTCCAAGAACCATTTCCTCCAGATTTCTTCAATTCATGGCCATTGATGGTAAGATTTCAAAGCCAAAATAAATCCTACGATTTTTGTTGTAGAACCTGGTTGCAAGCTCCCCTAAAGAAACAACAGTATTAGAAAAAAGTATAGAGAACTAATTATTTAGAATCTAATAATATTAGAATGAGCATGCTCACTTGTTCTAAATCAGAAGCTTCAAATGTTGGCAACTTTAACTTCTCAACAACTATAAGAAAAAATTTGACATTCTCAAAATATTGATAAGTAGATAAAGATTGGCCTTTAGGACAAAGTGTTGGAATATTTTCAACCCCCTGCTTTCCAATTATGTAGACATTATTATCATGATTGAAATTTTATCACTGTAAAAAAAAAATATAAACAATAGCTATGATAACAACTATCTACTCATATCTTTGGCTTTCATGTAAAGTTGAATCACAAATTGAATGATCTTTTAAAAAAAAAATTGAATCAATGACACTAGAGTGCTCAAACAAAAAATGCACACTAAGTGCAAGTCTTTGTGACCCTGCCTAGAAATTTTTTCTTGAAGTCTCTTTAGTTTTGTGCTCCCATGTGAAAAGCCTATAACAATAGCAATGCCCAATGGCCATGGAAACAAAGCTTCTAGCCCTTGCATTATCAAATCATTTCATACTTCATGGTCACCCCCCTTCATCAAATCTCGATAATAATCTGCCTGTACTCACAAACATTGTGCAAGTTTGAATGTGCTTAAATAACTTCACCCATTGCAATCAATTCAAGTATGGATAATGCTGACCAAAAAAACACAAAAAATCAAAGCAGTTATAAGTGATTTATAACCAATAGAAATAATGGTGACTACCTCAAACTCTCATCAATTCAAGCAGTAGCTTAGATTAACATACCAATGTAGTTTCTCTTACAAAATTCCTATCCATCTCTAAATAAAAATGGCATTTATCTAAAAAATTCCCATTCTCCCATTATCTCGAAAGGATAACTAAAATTCACAGTAGCTTTCCAATGTTTCCCATGTGTTCTAAGTCTACTCAACAAATTGTAATCAAGATATTTGTAGAGACTGTATACTTCAAAAGACAGGAATGTAATTTGCAAAAAGTTTGATCTAATTATGTCAGATTCAATGCTCAGGAATAGAACCCAAAAATACTTTTGTCTAATCCTGTAATATTCAAAGGTCCTATTTTCAAGCTCCTTCTTCAAAATATATTTTATTGGACTATATATGAATATGGAAGATCTTCTCACACAGTTAATGAATTCCATGACAAGTTACAAGCTACTCTCTTTCGTCTAATCATTGCAAACCTAAAAAAAAATATAAAGAACAAATTCCAACCTAACATTCTCTTATTTGCATTTAATTTAATGTAGAACTGAAATTAACTAATATGTTGTTCATAATACTTACTACAGTTTTTCCACTAAGGAGTTAACTAGTCTCTCCAGCTCAAGAAAGTGTAGAAGTATGCCTATTAAAGCTTAACAACAACTACTAGACATTATAAGTAAAAAAATCAAAAGAATTAAATTTTGACCAACTAGATATCAATACTCTATCGATTGCAATAGACAATCAACTATGAGTTACAATGCATAAAAGGGAAAACCTGGAAATCCCTTTCCTCATGTAGGTAAACTAAGCCACATGTTGCCTCTAGAGCAATTTGTAATCTCACCAACCAAGGAAGAACTGGGAGAAACCGACTTGGTAGATGATCCTCAAGGCTTTTGTTCGGCATAAACTCATAGACCAAGAGACGCTGAATACCTCTTTCATCATCTTCAACACAATAACCAACCAATTTCACCAGATTTCTATGCTCAGCCATCCCTAGAAAATTCACTTCTATAACCCATTATTTATGCCCCTAAATAGCCAACAACAAAATGGTTACATCACAATTGCAAATCACTAGATCTATAAAGATGCAACTCATCCTGCATTTTAAAACAAAGTCAATGAGAAAAAAACAAGTATATGCCAACATAAATTTCTGAACACTTGCTGATTTACCAATTGCTTGAATTAACAAATATAATTGCATCTTCTCAAATCTGACCATCCATTCTTCGCTTGTGAATTTATCATGAAATTTAATCTATGTGCAAAGCCGGCACTAACAAGTAACAGTTATATAGCTCATTTTTCAGTAGTATACATTTCCAACATGATGGAAAGATAAGCAAGGTGGAATCTAAAGAGAACAAGAGCTATAGAGCAGCGAAGTTCCTGCCAAAGTGTGCAAGAACGGTTTTGTTCATGATTTTTGTGTATGCTTTGATTGTTGAGGTATCATGTTCTTGCCATATTTAAAAATATGTTCTTTAGAATCAGTCCTCTGCATTTGCAAGTTGCACAAGGGTTTCAAGTCCTGCATTACAATAGGAAACACAATTGATAAAAATACATGTTTACTTCAAAAATAACAAACATCCTTTTCCTTCAAAATTTGATCCAAAATATACAAACATTGTGCTCCTTGCATTTGTAAATTGCACAAGGGTTTCAAGTCCTACATTATAGTAGGAAACAAGATTGATAAAAATGCATGTTTACTTCAAAAATAACAAACTATTACAGTAAGAAAGAGCATGTGTCTCATTCATTATTACTAAAACCACTCCTCTATATTGTAAATATGTAGGCATCCTCTGCTAATATGATAGCATGCTGCCCGTGAGGCCTATCAATGAGTGTAGCAGTATTCTTTAAATGGGCTAATAGAATATTTTTTATAACTTTGACTCTTAGTCAAGTATCCCTCAGATGCCAGATTACAGAATATGCACAAAATGGATTTTTATAAAAGGATTTACAAACTTTTAAGTGAATGCAATTCATAGATGTAAAACCAAATTCCACAATTTTTTCCCAGCATCCTACCTACCCGCGCTAACATGAAAGCTTTGGAAAGGGTATAGACATCCATCCTGGTAGACATGTAAGCCAAGTGTGGAAGCATAGTCAAGGCACGTGAACTGTTTGACAGAATTCCTCTAAGAGATGTATCCTCTTGAACTGCAATGATTGTTTCACAAGTAGAAACGAGAACAAACATTCTTCTATTTTGTAAGTTTTCAGAATATAATCTCCAAAAGTAGCCTAGTTAGAATAAATTTAGTAGATCTTGTAACTTCTCTTTTATGCTATGCACAATGCATGGTATGATTCCAACATCCAAATTTTGTAAATAACTTGTGGTTCTATAAAATACCTTTGTATTATTCAAAAATAAAGTTGTACAAAAGCAAGATCATGACTGCTAAATTACATTATCAAAAGTTTCAGAAATCTAAACAGCAAGGACATCCTAAAGAAATCACTCAAAATTGTTGACCTAAATTGAAATTATATTCAACATAAGTAACTTTAATAGATGAAAGAGTTATTCTTATAAGTTATAGGAAAAGGAAAAGAACCACAAACTCTGAGATTCAAGGGAAAGCAGAATGTAGTTATCTATATTTTAACACAAGGAACAATTGAATAGAAAATAAGTAATTCATCCATGATAAAATGAAAAATCAAATCAAAGAAATAAATCCTTGTCTCATTATCATAATTAGTTCTCTTGAACTTTAATAAAAGTGTAGAAACAAATGACAAGGGTAAGAAGATATTTTTAGCAGATAAGATAAAATTCACTATAAACAGTGATAGCCGTAAAGACAAATGGGAAACGTACAGAAACAAATCATGGAAGAAACCTAGAAAGCATCCCAAAGTAAGAGAGAAGATGCAATTTGGATATAATATGGCTCAAACACAATTAAAATCTCCAACATGGCTATGATGATCTTAGAACTGAAACACTATACATGTAGAGTGTTGGGATGGAAATATTAGCATTCTACATTATGACATAAAAACAGAGAGAAATTTCCAAAAGCTCATGGGCATGTCTTGTGTCTATTACAATCTACCACATAGAGGGCAACATTTCAAATCCGACAACAATTATGATATAACAAAAACTTATTCTTTCAAATTAAAAGAAAATCACAAGATCATAATCACATGGGCACAACAGCATGAAATTGCACAACAATTCTTACTCAAGTATATTCCATTGTAGCGGTCCGATTAGGCTATTGATTTTTTTTTTATTAATCATGATTCATAACTAATTATCAACTAGTTACTGTTAGCTGAGGAGATTGGTTTTGTTCAATGTTAAAAAATTCACCATCTTCCATTAATTCCTTGAACATAAGACCAGACAAAAACATCAGTATTGTCTTCTATATCTTCCATGGACATATGCTTCCTATAACACAATCTGAACCATAACTGATGAATTACTCCTTTATTGGTTTGGTATAGGCCTACGACTAAGGCTCATGTATACTCTGAATTACAGACATCAGAATATGAATTACACTCACTTTATTGAGCTAGATAGTTTGACAACATGTCACTTCTCCAATAGTTGATGTTAAGGAAATTTTGCATGATCTCATGCCATGAAAGAAAGTTAAATTTTACTTGTTTGCAGGAGTTGAAAAATCAAACACCCTCACTGACTGAATCATAGTTACAGGTTCCTTTAATGGATATTAAAACCCAGGAAATTATCAACTAGTAATTGCTAACTGAGGAGATGTGTTCTATTGTACCATGTTAAAAAATTCATCACCTTCCATTGAATCCTTGAACACACGAATTGATAGAAACATTAGTATTTTCTTTTGTATCTCCCATGCACTTATGCCTGCTATGGCACAGTCTGAACCATAACTGATGAATTAGTTATGTATTGGTTTGGTATAGGCTTATAGCTAAGGCTCTCCTATGTGCCAACTTTCGTATATCAGAATATGGATACAATCACTTTCTTGACCAGGATAGTTGGACAACACAACACTTCTCAATTAGTTCACGTTATGGAAAAATTTGCATGATTTTATGGCTCAAAAATAGTTTAAACTTTAAACTTGTTTTTTCGAGTTGTTATATCACACTCTCACTGATTGAATCATAGTTACGATTTCCTTTGATGGTTATTAAACCCCAGGAAATGATTCATCCTATGTGTTCTTACCTAATTACTGAAGTCTATTACTATGTGATTTGTAAGCCAATTTAGAGCATTTTGAATGGAGCCAGGATCATGTATCACTTTACCCATAAATATTACAGAAAATGAATTGATATCTAAATGGAAATGTTAGGTTCATTTCACCCTAGGTTTAAAAGATGAACAGGTAGTCTCCATGCAACATTAAGATTTTATTTACCATTTTTATGCAAGGTAGTCATTACCAAGGTAACAGTGATATCTTTGAAAACATTATTTGAGGAGGTCAAATACATAGTTCAAGGAAAAAAATCAGCAAGACAAAAAAATTGAGGCATAAACTACCACCTAAAAGCACGATGTATACTATTTTTGGCATCCAACATTGCTACAAAGTCACAGACCATTTGTTAAAACTTAAGAAACATGAAAGTATTACACGTGGTAGTCCTTAACATAGGGATGTGCTAAAAAAAACCATGTTTTTATACTGGCTATAATATTATGTTCCGTTTTCTTGGCTGCTATTTCTTGCAAAATGCAGTAAACACCATTATCATCATAGAAGGCAGAATATGGGTTATATTCTACTTTGCACAAATCAAAGTGGCGGGCCTACAAATCTTGTGTACATACAAGCTGGGGAAGTTCCAGGGACCGGTGCTAAGGGAGGAGGGACAACCACTGGGTGTAGAATAGAGAACATAATACATATTCCTAAAATACTTCAAACTTTAAAAGAAAAATGTAATGATGATACTGAATTATGAATTCCTAAAAGAGAGGAATGGTTGTATCTCTTCTCTATTTGTTTTTGTGTATGTACATGTCAAATGCAATTCTACATAAGACCGAAACTGTTGTGAAAGATTAAATGGTTTCTCTTCCATGGGTGACCCTTTGCCAAGTTCTATGAGTTCTATCAGTTACAATCAAGCTGCATCAAGGTGTAACAATCAATCCTGGTCCTGGAGTCATATAAGGGGCTCTGCCCCACAAGAGATGTTGACAAAGTTGATGCCAAGGAGATATAGCACCTATGCAATTACATGCCAATGACAATACTGATTCTGCAAATAAATCAGAGCTACATAAGCCCCAAGCATGTGATTGGTTTAGTTTTGGCACAGACTATAAAATGGATTTAGCTCTGTTGATGGTCATCGAAGTAGAGTTTCCACTTGGACCAAGCTCATCACTCATAACAAGATGGTTTTTAACTCCCTATGCATATCATAATAGGAACCAAAATGGGAAAGGTTTTGGGCTCCCAATAATTGTTGTCCCATGTTAACATGAAATTTTTGAAACTGATGTCTAAAAATGCTAATAGGCTTTCTGACTAGAGAGATAAAATAAAAAGAAATCTCTTAAGATAGAGAAATCCCTAGCGGTTGAAGTCATTTCAGTAAAGTGTCCACCCTTGATCTTTCTGAAATTTGATTGATTTTGTCTATATTGGCTTGCTACCCATGTTGCTTAATCACATTAAATATCAGGAAAAATGAAAAATTCCCATGATAGTTGATATATTACAGGAAGATCTTAAATAAACTCCACAAGCTAAAATGTTAAGAGATTCAGAATTAAAGTGAGAATCAAAGCAGACCACATAGCAAAACCCAAACCCTCAACCATTGAAAGAGTCAAATTTTTATCACAAATATAGATTTAAATCAGCATAGCCACAAACAGGATCAAAGCATCAAAAATTCCTCATGGTCCATTTTTCAATATAATGTTCATTCTCTCTCTTTAGTACATTAAACAACATTGATGCCCTCATTTATGATGCAAATGTAGATGGTAAGTCCTTAGTAAAATTCTAAAGCCTCATTTTCCTTGGGATTACTTGGTTGTGGGAAAAATGCAGTCTCGTGGAGAGTTAGATTCAATTCTTCTTGGGCTGGTGGCTCTATGAGACATTCAAAAAAAAGACAACAAAGTTAATAATCTTTTCCTAAAAACTCAAAGCAGCCATATTTTTCAGGGGAAACCTATAGTAACATAAAACACTAGTATATACTTTAAGAAACCACCTCTTGAAAATTCCTTAGAAGTTCGGCAAATCTGCTACAAATCAAATTTGAGAAAAAGGGATATATTTTTTCCTAGTACCAATTCTTTTTCCATTTAATGAATAAATAGTAAATTTTTCTATCAATATACAAATTTTATGGTGATTCAATGCATAAATTTTCTATCAATATATAAATTTTAAACAAAGACATTGAAATGAGGTGAGCATGAAAATAAAAAATAACCCCTGATGAATCGGGGATAGTAGGGCCCAAACTTTTGTAAGTAATAATAGGATATATGTCTATCTTACAGAATTAAAATATCTAACTTGAAGTGATTTTATTTTAGGATTTGAAAAAATCTATCAGACAATTCTGAAGAATTTAAAAATAGAAAAAACTAAAGGATAGAAATATCAAAATAGGCCAAACAGCCAAATGGCAACATATAGCCACTCAATGATTCCTTGCTCGGCACACACTCAGATTTTGGGGGCATCTTATTTCCAAACGAAAGGTTGTATAATGAGATTTTCTTGAAAATACCCATAAATGTGAAATCTTGAAACCTGTAGGGAAGAGAGATATTTCACGTTTCATGCAATTGTGATATTGTGAGTGGCTTCAAGCAAATTTCAGCAGCACTCGCCAAAACAATTGTGATAGTCCCTATGCATGGGATCATTGGTTGTAAGTGAAGTCTTATGGAGAATCCTATCACTCCAGTTTAAATGCTGTCAGTGAATCTCATGGAAGGTGATTATCTTACAAATGCAGAAATTGGCATATTTCCTACAAAACATGGAGGAGTTACTATTTCAGAGAGTAGGAAAGATATCAAATCTATAATCACTGGTAGGGAAAGGGGTTAAATATGTAGTGGAAATTTTGAGTGAAGACTCCTATAGTCATGCAGTGGAGCTAAATACTCCATATTCTCCTGGGACAATTTTTACTATACTAAAAATTATTAAACAACACCTGCAAAATTTTTTGGAGCCCCTCACCATGGATCTACTAGGTAAGAAGCCCAGTCCCCATTGAGCACACGGAGCATTTCTCTTTGGACAAAAGGGAGGTCTAAATTGGCAATTATAGATATGAAAAATTAACCCAAATTTAGAAACTAGCATATCAAGAGTGTTGTGTATCCTAGATTAATATCAGATCATCCACAACCTAGACACCTAACAAACAAGCAAACTAACCACTAGGCAAAACAAATCTGGTTTGGCTCACAAACCATAAGGTAATGGCATTCTTACCACCCAAAGGAAATGCTAATAGTAAATTGCACCCCTTCCATAATACCAAAGATTTAAGCGAACAAGTAGGCTATTTACAAAACACTATGGATAATTAATACTCTATAGAATTGAAAAAGACTGAAACTGAAGAGAACCTAAAATGCAAACAACATACTATTCTCCTTCTCATAGATATGAAAGGGAAAACAAAATTGTGTAGAATGCATACCTTAATGTTTGCACAACTTTGAGGTCATGAAAGCAAAGACGCACGAATTTGAGCAAAGAAGCTGGTAGCCCCCTTCTTCTTTTTCTAGAAATCCTTGATTGTACTTTTCCTCCTTTCCTTGCAACACTGCATTTGCGCTGACTATTATGACACAAAGTGAAATATGGAGCATAATAAAAACCCAAAAAATATGAAAGTAATCACTTTGTGAGAGACGACAGCCACGCCAACCCAAGCATAACAAGACAAATTGTGGAAATTTATACGTATTTATTAGTTGTAATTGAGTTGCTTTGGCTCTCGGGCCGTTGGACCTAGGCGACTGAGACTTATCATGCAATTCAATGGACATGTCACTCTTATTTGGGTCAATAGTTCCTTCTCTATTCGATCTATTTGAACACTAATTGAATGGTCCCATGGGGGGCTTAGGATTCTATTTTTATGGATCAAGCAGTCCCATGAAGAAAAAAAAATTATGCTACAGGATTAACTGAAATCTTTTCCTCAAAAATAGTAGCCCCTACCTTTTAGGGCTACAAATTTTAGCGGGTGAAATTGAGGTGGGGCTAGAAATTGCCCTCCCAATCTGAAAATTTTTAGAACTTCTACCACTTGTCTATCACTTAAAATGTTAAATTCCTAAAAAAACCAAAAAAATGAGAATTTTTATTTATTAATTAATTTTTATCAAAATACTCGAGTTTGTTCCTTAAATTTTGGAGCTCAAGCTTTTAAGTTGAATTGCAAAACTGAATTCATGGGACCACTAGATTTAAAATATTCGTAAAAACTCTTAGCAGCACCCACTGAATTTGTTTAGGAATCCCCCCTCCATGGGACCGTACCCTAACTGGCCCATACGCTTGACTTCAATTAAAAAAAACCCGCTTCTGAGTTGAAACTTTATGGTTGTAACATTAGGTGGAGGCCAATACAAGTATAGTCCCAAGTAAAATTCCATTTAATACTCACAATGTAGACACTTGAAAAAGCTTCAACTAATTATCAAAAAATTTCTTTGTTATTGAATAATATGTGCATCTTATTATCATCATGTAATGATAACATATAAGAATGACCAACTACAACAATGGCAATCTACAATAATGGTCATTTCATCTTGCTTTAACTACACCAATAGAAGTTTGTTTTCACTTCTATGATCTATCCTCTGCAAAGAATGTTGTGGTATGCTAACTTTAACTATAATAGAACAGATTTTACATGGATCATCCATTTACAAGAATCTGATCAAAACGAGTTACAACTGCCTTTGGCGTTAGATCTCACAAAACAACAGTAACCGATCGACAATGATGATCACAAATTTAGTTTAGTTTGTCATCCTCACCCTGTGATTGTAGTACTATAGGTTTTCCAAAACAAGGTAACAATTCCATTACACCCAATCCTCATTGGTGACTCTCATTTATAAAAGAATTTCCAGATCTCCCTGACATTTGAAGAACCATCTACAACTTCTACTACCAAATGTGCTGACAAGATGCATGTAGAAGAAGACAGTGATCAATTAGCAGTAGAGGAGAATATAGAAACCAAAAGAGAGTTATCATGCATAGAGCTAAATATTATTTTAAACATGGAAAAAGATGAAACACAAATTAGTCTACTGCATGCTTTCTTGAATGTCAAATTTATTCTATAACGATGAATTGCAGCAGTTCCTAGCCAAAGTTTTACAGACAAAAAAATTCATTGGCACGTTTGGTAAATGCATGCATTTGGTTTATTCAAATATGTGTATTCAAACAAGTTATTTATCACTTGTCTAAATTACTCCATACATCAAATGAGGTAGCAAGTAAAATTATGTAATCATTAATTGTAACCTTGTCAACTTAATTTTTTTAAATGATTACTAGTCATCATCCTTGAGACTTACCATCCTCTTCTACTAAAGATTAGAACTGTCGAGTTCCTCCTCCTCCAAAATAATGGTTTTTAGTAGACAAGTAGACAACTCCATATGGTGGTCGAAGACACTGCCCACAAAAAGGAACAAGCTTTAATTATGTTTTGAATGTCTCCATATTGCATTGATAGCTCATGCCACAATAAATTATATTGTCAAAAAATTTCTTTGAGTAAAATAGCCTGAAGAGAGAAAATAATATATAAATAAAATAAACAACAAACCTTTTTCACGAGACTGTACAAATTCTACATGGAGACCAAAGAATAGACAATTTTGAACAACCAAATAATATCATAACCACCCTCTGAAGGATCAGGTTCACTAGCTCACTCACAAGCACCACTTCCAGAAAGCTTTCTCTGCCTTACATATTGACCATGACTAGAGTCCATCTATGTTTCCTGATTAGCACCATTGCTATTGTGGCTGCTATAGCGGTCCAGATATAAATCATCCTTAGAGAAATTTAAACTGATGTCACATGATGCATTGAACTGATTTTGCCCAACCACAGATAGTACAATATGCAACTCTCCCCAATCCTTTGCATAGAAGTGGACATCAGGTGATAAGGTAGTTGTTTGTGCAGGTGTTACAGGGCCATCACATTGATGACCAAGTCTCTCATGATCATTCTGAAGGTTTGCATGCACATTTGGTATGGTGAGATATTGTAACACCTCAACATTTAAATCTTGGAAATGGACTATTGATGCACCCTGAATATACACAAGGCGACTTCATTAGGAACCAAGCAATCAATTTCTGCACATGAAGAATTCTACAAATCTCGTTCCATGTGAAAATAAACTATATATACAAAAGTTCATGCAAAATAGATATGTTAACTTAAGGAATGCAAAAATCCCAGGTAGACCATGACCACATCCAAGCTACAAACATTAGAAATCTTTTTAAAATATAACTCAGATAATAATACCCCACAAGTCTGAGTGTTAGAAAAAAAAAAAAATTGAGATTTAAGGCTCATATCATGAATGGATTAAAAAATGAAGCAAAGCGTTGATTGAATGACAACAACTGGAATGTTCAACTTATGATATTCTAGCATCTTAATATTACAAAAGAATTGGCTATAGTGAACTAATTGTAATTTGAACTACAGCCCCAAAAAAATAGTTAAATTTTTTTAAATGTTTTCATATAATGTCACTTTTCAAAATACTAGATTACTAATAGATACTTCAGTTCTGGCCTACAAACCAAATCATTTTACTAATCTTAATCAAGGGGACTGTTATTCTAGATTAACATCATAAAGAGTCCTTAAAAAACCCAATTCAGGGAAAGCTGAAAAGCATGGTCAGGTCAATTAGTCTTTCCCCAACAAAGTAAATAGAAAAAGGGACTATTTTAAAGGAGGAATTAACTATTACCTCTAAACACGTTTTCCCTGGAATGACAGTTGACCATCATGGATCTCCCATTTAAGGGTACTCACTAGGTCAAGAGAACTCTCCCAGAGCTTGAGACCCCCTGCCAAAACAAAAGAAAAGTTCAAATGAAAGGAAAATGCACTCAAAAACAATAGTGGTCCATAATACAACAGACAACAAGAGATATATTTGCTTCTATAATATTTTTGAACTTCATTAGAAACCATCAAAATACCATCATACTTTCCAGGAATCAGATCTGAATTACACACTCCAAGGACATCAACAGTGTTTACTCACCCCTGCATTGACAAATAGGGACGATGAGGCCAAAAATATAGAAAAAACCCAACCCACAATGATAGGAAAAACTAACTAAATCAAATATTCATAATCAGTGCCAAGCATTATGCCAACCATTATTGTACCTTATATAAAGTGAGACTTCCTTGCAAATTCATAGGCTCAGTAGTATATTTGTTGTATTGAGCATCCTGTGCATTGACATCCAAAAAATTAAAATACTTAGACATGAGCTATCTAGTACTATATTTATCATTCCAACGCCTTTAAAAACAAGATAAGAAAGCACCTCTCTCCCATCTCCCCAAAAAAAGAGAAAAATATGAGAAAGTATATCTAACCACAATAAAAAGGCTCCAGATCTATATTGCACCAAGAAAAAAAATGGACACCTTGGAACTTTCAAAATGTGAGTATTAGAAGCAAGGACAACTAGATCAGGGAATAGATGAAATTTTGTTGTCTATTTCTCAAGAAAAAGGAATCAATAACGACATAAACTTTGAAAAACTCTTGGAAATGATATTGGAAACTTACAGAAAAACTCCCAGCCAAAAGACTTCTTGAAACTGTTAAAAAATGGATGTAAAGTTGCAAACTACCAGATAATTTTCTGAATTTGACAATTGAAGCACCAAGAAAAAAAAATGGACACCTTGGAACTTTCAAAATGTGAGTATTAGAAGCAAGGACAAATAGATCAAGGAATGGAAGAAATTTTGTTGTCTATTTCTCAAGAAAAAGGAATCAATAATGACAGAAACTTTGAAAAACTCCTAGAAATGATATTAGAAACTTACAGAAAAAGTCCCAGCCAGAAAACTTCTTGAAACTATTAAAAAATGGCTGTAAAGAAGCAAACTACCAGATAATGGTTGGGTTTGTTCAGTGCCCTTACCTCTTGTGTGGGTAATCCTAGCTCTTATTCCCGGAAGCGCTAGAGGAAAACCCCATTGCAAGATAGCTATCGTACAAATTCTTCCTCCTAGGATCAAACAGAGTCTCATAAGACTGTTGCATCTTGCACTTCAATGAACCTTTTGGTAGCTTGCTTAGGAGGACACACGTCAGGATGATACTTTCTAGCCAACTGCCTGTAGGCCTGCTTAATATCAGTTAGCCCCACATCATCGGAGATACCAAGCAAATCATGTGCAAAAACTGGGTAACAGATTCCCATACCTGGATAACGTATCCCAAATTTCAGAGTTAGGATAATGGCATGGCAAATTTTTAAAAGCCAGAATAAAAATAATACATATGCAAAAACTAGGTCATTCATCAAAAAAACCATTACCCCTTTGAATACAAATAAAAGGGAAACCAAATGTCATAATACCCTGCAAAATAGAAGCTTACATTTCATATTCAAAAATATAAGAATCTATACTGTAAGGCTATTCAGTGGCTAGTTTTGACATACTGTTTCGCATTCCATAAAGGAAAAGATCAGGAATATCCGAGCTCCTTTTCCTCGACCTCGCAGGAAAGGGGCAAGGATAAAAAAATTACAACTACTTCGCTGAGAGAGGGAAAGATGGCAGAGAAGCACCATTTTTGCTACAGTCACTCCCAACCTGCAGTGTGTTTGTTGATGATGGTGAAGAGATAAAGCGGTGAATAGATAAAATGGTCAAAAAAATGTTGAACCGCTGAGATTCATTATATCGTAGTCCATTGTTTGTAATTCAAACTGATAGGTGGAAAATCTCATCGTTGGGATGCCTTCGGCCTAATTATAATTAATCTATTATATGTATTTAATATAATAGTAATAAGATTAAATTATATATAATACAATTATATATATTATTATTTTTAATAGTATATAGGTTATAATATATTATATATTGTATTCTATAATAAAAAATATATAAAATTATTATAATTAATAATTCACATATTTTTATATAAAACAAATTAAATTAATATATAAAAATCTAATAGTTTAAGTGATCTTTGGAGAGATTAGGAAAAAGAAAGAGAGATAGAGGGGGAGACAATTCTATATAAAGAGGAATATATACTAACACTTGTGCCTAAAGGAGGTTCAAGGATTGTGCCAATAGAAAACTATATGTATGTTAATATGTTAGAGAGTATGTGTTTGTGCATGGATGTGCTACAAATTCTAGTTGCATGTGGCTAGCTTAAATAATTAATAATAAGTGCTAAATAATGGAATGAAATAAATTTAGATAAATCTAGATTAGGGCTCCCCAACATACTTCGTGCTCTTGGGCTTAGATGTAGTGAATTTAGGGCTCCCTAACATGCTTCCTCTCTAACCCCATCATGGTGGACTATTGGAATAACACTATTGATTCTTGACTCCTTAAATGATCTATTCAAATAGATTGAAATAATTGATAATATATGTATTATATGTACCATAACTCTTATTGAATCACTGGTAGAACTATATGTTATCTAACATGATTGCAGGACCGAATTATTTGTGTGATTAATTGTTTAGTCATTTTTATTTGTGAAATGTTAAATTTTTATAAAATATATGAAGGCCTTAAGACTGCACCGAGAGGAAATGTCTTCCACACAATAGGTATTTTTGGTGCACCAAACAACCTAGGCGGCCAAATGGCCCTTAGGTAGGGGTCCCATGAGAGGGGGCTTAAGCTCTATGGATTATGATCAAATTTGAAAGAAAAAAGAATAGAGGAGTAATAGTCTTTTATTCAATCATTTTTATTTGTCTAATATTATTCATTTATTTAGTCATTTGTATTTATCGATATTACTCATTTATTTGGTCATGTTGTGATTTTACACTGATGACCAAATTAGTCATTAAATGACTAAATTGGTAATTTATTTATAAATTCTAGTGCCTCATGATTGCATATTCTGCTAATTTAGTGTGACTTTGAAGCAAGTTCATCCTCTCTCACTAAAGTGGGGGCTAATTGGACATGGAAAATTAACCCTTCTACTTTTCCTATTTTGTCCTTCTTGTGCTTATTTGCTGATTTTTCCTTGATTTAATGTTGCAATGTGGCCCACACATTCACATTAGGTCTTGAATCTTTATGAATCATTAAGACTTTATGATGTCTTGTAAAAGGTGTTGTAAGACATTTTCACACTTTTCTAGACTCTTCTTATTATAATTCACCTACATACCCCCTTTTTATCACTTACCAAGTCTTATTTTAAAGTGTTGTAAAGTCTTGTAACTAACTTTCATGTTTTTCTAGACTTGTCATCACCAAATACACCTTTCTTATGCTTTATTTGGCCCCTTTACTCACTTATAGGTCTTAATTAAGTGTATTTTTGAGTGTAAACCCAACAAACATCATTTAATACAATATAATTTTTGATACCCATTCACCACTAGGGGCGAATGAGTCCCTCTTGGCACAAAAATCAAAATAAACTTAAATTATTGGTGGGTTTTTATTCCTAAAGACCTAACGTCAACCTATGATGTATTTTCTAGAAATTAGGACATAAGTGTGTATAGATACATGATTTTATATTCATTTTACCCCTCATTTATTCATGCATCCAATCCATCTAAGCATTCACTCAAGCATCATAGCATCAATGAATCAAGCATTCAAGCATCTTCGAGTAGCATATCTTCAGACTTCAACAATAAGGGTTTAGTGAGTTTATGAAATTTGCATGTTATTTGTTCATCATTCGCTCTTTACTTCCTTTCATTTCATAGGGTTTGATTACCAAAGTGGGGTTTGACCAAGGAAAACCCCTACACTCTAACCCTTGTCCCTTTTTCCCCTCTTTGCATGTGTGTTTGTAGGTCTTGTAGGAAGATTTGTCAAGGAGAAAGGTGTCAAAAAGGTTTTGCAAAGTCATCAAATTCAACATAACCTTATTTGAAGTTTGGATACATCTTTCAATCCATTTTAAGTAGATTCAGATCTGACAACCTGACAGACAAAAAAGTGTCGATCAGGACCCACAAAGTTGACTTTTGATTTTGCATATTTCTGAGGGTGGAATGATTCTCCATCTGTAGTGAATAAGTCCCACTGCCAGGTTGGAAAAAGAGCTTTTTGAAGTTTTGTGTTCCTGACATCCCGAAACCTGTTTCGGCTGATTTTACCCAAAATAGGACTAATTTTCCATTTTTGGCGAATGAGTCCCAATGGGATTCAAAATTGAATTATGTGGCATTCTAGAACCTTCCCAGATCTAATTTCGATTTCCAGGTGCATCCTGATCAATTTCATTAAATTTTGTTCTTGTTTGTTCATGTGTTTAGTTCATGTTTGCATACAACACTATGTTTTCAAACACTTCATATTTCTTAGTTTTACATACATAATCAATAATATTTGTTCATTTTCTATATTTAGGTCATCTCATTTAGGCAAATTGCATCCATATCACATTAATCTTTGAATTTATACATTGCATTTTAGCCCCAATCTTTATCCTTTTAGGTGAAAAACCATAGAAGGACTATAAAGCATTCAGGTACCAAAATATTTGTTTACAAATAAATTCAAAAAATGGATTGTGGACTCAAAGAATACTTACTGAAACCCTAGAAAATTTTGTGCAAAATTTCACCTAATAGGTCATTTTAACAAACATTGTCAGATTCCATGAAAACCATATGAATCATAAAAAGGTCAGGGTGAAAGTCATAGTTTGTCTCAATATGAAGGGTATTAGCTCAAGGGTGCCTTTTCCCTGATAGAGTTAAATACTGCTCTCAGGGAGACACCACATGATAGAACTGTACTGTAAAAAAATGTATCCCTTTACATTTTCACACTTGTTTGGGCCCTCCTTGTTAAATCATGGCTTCTTTATGCCTTTATTTAGTCCTATTTTGCATCCACAAGCCTTATTTAGTGAATTTTTCTAAGGATATTCTCAAAATTCATGAAATGACCAATCATAATTCAAGTTTTTTTGGTTCTCTGTCCCATATTTAGTGATCTAGGACTCATATTCCACCTTGGGCATATGGGTCCCACCTAGGTCTCAAGGCCCGATCATGAATATTGCATAGAACCTAAAATTTCTTGATATTTATGTCCCAAGATAAGGCTACTGGGACACATACGCCCTAACTGGTGTGTGAGTCCTGCTTTAGCTTGGACCTATTTTGAATTTAATTCTTGGTAGGATTTTATTCTCCTAGATCTAATGTCAACTTTTAGTGTTGTAATTTCAGGAAATTTGGCATAAACAAGTATAAAAACAAGGTTATTTCACATAATTTCTTCGTAACAATCTCATGAAGCATTCCTATGGAAAAATTTATGATCAAAATTGATTACAAGAGAATTTAGGAGCATTCAATAGTTGATTATCAAGCATTTGTAGCATTATTCAAGATTCAAGCATCATGTAAAAGTCTTCATGTATCATGTGTGTTTTTGAGCAAACATTTGTGATGTAGGTTTTCTTGATTCAAGCAAGCATTCAAGTCAAGATTCATAACCTTCAATCAAGAGTCGAGATCCACATTCATGCTAGCCATTTCACACAAGATTGCAACCTCTTATTCAAGTGTTTGGTGTGTTACAACATTACATTTTGTTCATTTATCATTCCTTCATTCTATTTCTATTTCATTTCAAGGTTTAATTAACAAAATAGGGTTTGAACAAGGCAAACCCCTATCCACTAACACAAAAATATTTTTCTCTCTCTTCATGTGTGATTGTAGATCTAGGTGTTTTATAGCTTGAAGATCCTTTGGAGAAAAAATTGTAAGATTGAAGATATTTTTCAAAGTTGTCAAGAAGTTTTCATCTTCACGGAAAGTCACCTACAAGCCAGAATTCAAGCATCTAGACTCACATATTGGATAGGAGAGAAGCTACAAAAAATCACTAGAGGATACCGGAATTTCAACCAAACCCTAATACTGGAACTAAATCACCACCTTGGTCGTATGAGTCCCAGTATACCAATTTTCAACATTTTTTTGTAGATCCTCGTTTATCAGTTGTAGATTCCAAATTCAGCTTGAAACCCTAAACTAGGACTAAATCACCCAGTCTGGTGTATGATCCCCAGTGCACATAAAAAAGAAAAATCTCAAAATTTCAAAGCTTGTTTTGGACATCTCTAGTCTTCCAAGTACTTATCTGTTTAGTCTGAGTTTGTCATTTTGATTTAAAAGTTCATTTCCTAGGTCATATAGTTAGATTTACATACTGCTTTCATTTTCTTCTTTCTAATAATTTTTTTAGTGGTGAACTCCCCTTTATTAATCACACCTAAGGAAACCTCCCTAACCCCTAATCCATTCCTTAATCAAGTGAATTGGTTGAGAGATGTTGGTTTTCTTTAATGAACTAAGAGTGAAATAGGTCCCCCTAGTATTCCATCTCCCAAAAGATGGAACCCTATTTTTGATTGTTCAAGAAAAATTCAAGAGAAGACTCAACTAAATGGTGTTGTCTTGTTTAAGTCTTATACTAATCTTCAAACTAATTCAAGCATGTAAAAAAAAAGTTCAAAATTTTACTTTTTTTCTTTTAAAATATTAGAATAGGGTATTATCCCCTATCCTCAGAAATATCTATCATTCTCCACTTATCAAGATCCCCTCATTCCCAAAAATTAATAAAAACCAGCTAGTTAGTATAATCAGATCATTAGTTTTGGGCAGTTGTTATAGTGTTGAAGTTATCTCTCATAAGGAGATATCCTTCAAGAAAAAATCTACTCTCATAATGCATTGAATATGGGAAATAATGGTATTGACTCTCAGAGTGTAGGGGTAGTTACATCACTTAAATAAATTACTAAATATTATTCTCAAACTAGAAATTAACATTTTTGGTGTGATGAAGAAACAAGATTTGGGAAGCTAGAAAATAATAGTTTTGTCAAATTAGATTTATTAAATTTCAAGGGATTAGTTGATGAGGGAAACCTAGAAGGTCTAGTAGAGAACATAATCAAAATGGTGGTATATCAATTAGTTGATGAAATATCAAATCAGGTATTGAGGGAGAGGGTGATTTTAATTTCTTCAAAAATCTCTCTATATCCTAAACTCCAAGTAGACAACCTTCTAATAAAAAACCCTAGGGAAAAGAGGTAGGAAACCTCATTTAGTGAAGGTTTAGGAAGAGATAGCAACATGGATTCAGTCAACTTTGGATAGTATTATTAATGTTGCTTCAAATAAGAAACCGAGGACAAGGAGAGCTTGTTTCTAGGTGTTGCAACAATAATGGGTTACACTTTTTGGGACATCCTATTTTTTGTTGTAATCATATATTTCTAGAAAATATAATGATATAAGCCTTGAAAGGTTCCATTTAAAGGATTTTAATGGAAGAGCCTGGTATGATCAAACCCGCTTAGATCAAACCCTCTTTGATAGAAATCAACTAGTTTTAAACCATACCTATAATGGAGTGTCCTCTACACATATCAAAATGTTGATAAAAAGCCACTTTTAATTTACCTTTTGGGGGATCAAATGAATTCATTTAAAATTTAGGTTTTGTAAGTTTGTATTCCTTATTATAAGCTTCCCAAAAACTATAATTTTAAATATATATTTAATTTGATTATTATATTTTTTTTATTTCTTGTGAATGTAGGTTTTTCACCAAAAATCAAGCTGCTTGTTCTGCACATGTGGAAAAATAGTAGATTACCAAAAAAATTCTAAAAAGTATCTATGCTCTTGGTATTGACATCCTTGATCTAACAAAAAAAATTGAATTTCGATACATACAAAAAATGTTATGTGCTACATAGTGAACCTATGTCTAAATTGTAACTGGTTTGACTTAAAAACTTAACTAAGAAATAAATATTCAATAAAACATTATGAAACCAAATGAAGGAACTAGATATCATAGTTACAAATCTAAATTAAAA
This sequence comes from Sequoia sempervirens, assembly GCA_007258455.2. NCBI lineage: Eukaryota > Viridiplantae > Streptophyta > Pinopsida > Cupressales > Cupressaceae > Sequoia > Sequoia sempervirens. The sequence continues at coordinate 34,110 of VDFB02294870.1, forward strand.
ATATATAGAATTTTATCCTTCATATAAAAAGTTATGTGCTACACAATAAACATCAATATTTAAAAATGTTGCTTACTGTTAAAAACTAGTTATCAAAGGAGATTATAAAATAAATGCACTTGGATTCCAAAAAAATTTAAAAAATATAGATTTAGAATCTACAGAGAAAATTTCAAAAATCACTAGTTTATATCATCTCCAAATTCCTCACGGTTTAGCAACTATAGGTGTTAGAATGTGAAGATTTAGTTCAAAATATTTATTTCAATGTCAAGTTTGGCAAAAAAGTGTAACCCACTATTGTGGGATCACCCTACTCACCTTGAACACAATGAAAATACTATAATGGAATGTTATGGAAATCAATTACTCTAACAAGAGGGCTCAAATCAAGCATCAGTTGGATGCTTGTGGAGAAGATATAGTGTTACTCGAATAGACAAGAACTTTAGAAAACATGTTTGATTCATCTATCAAAAAGTGGTCAAAATGGAAAGAAATCCATTCACTTTCCAAAGGGGCATTGGGGGGGGTAATTACTTTATGGAATGCAAAGTCAGTCAGCCTTGTTTCTAATACAAATGAATGAAATTGATAATTGTTGTCCAAGTAACACATTTTGATTTAAGATTTTGGTTAATAAATGTGTATGGACCATCTACAATAGTTAGTAAGAAACTCCTATGAGATAGTTTAAAACAAATTTTGGGTCAACTAGGGGAAGATAAATTAATTCTAGTAGAGGTCTTTAATGCAATTTCCTCTCTTTAGAAAAAGAAAGGATGGATAGCCCCTGGAAACAAAAAAATATGGAAGACTTTATTTATTTCATACAAGATAATTCACTTCTTGATATACAACCTAGTAATAGGCAGTATACGTGGAAAAACCAAATGAATGACTTTCTGTAGATTGCAAATCATCAAGACATATTCCTATCCTCCTCAAATTGGATAATGGGAGATCATTTTCTCTCATTAGAAATTCTACCACTGTTAGGATCAGACCACTTTGCAATCTCTATGAGTATACTAGCAACATATTCTGGGCAAAAAGGTATATCTTCTTTTAAGTTTGAAGTAATGTGGTTTCAACACCCTAATTTCCTTCGACTACTTAAGAAATGGTGGTAAAATGCACCATATTTTAGTGGTTCTAGAATGTTCCAACTATGCAACACAATTTTATCTATTAAGCAACAAATGAGATTATGGAATGTGCAAGTGTTCAAAAACATTTTTGTGCAAAAGTAAAGGGTCTATAAGAAGTTGTCAGAGATTAAAATTCACATTATTTCCCAAGGGATGGATGTTGCATCATTTGATCAACAAAAAACATTACAAGAAGAATGTGAAGATTTGTTGGGAAGGGAAGAAATATATTGGAGGAAAAAGTCAAGAGAAATTTGGTTGAGAGAAGGGGACAAAAACACAAAGTTCTTTCACATTTAAAATCAGTTGAAAAAATCTAAAATACTATTTTCTCAATTCAGGATAGCTCATCAAGGGTCATCCTCACAAAAGAAGAAGACATTCAAAATGAAGGTGTTAAATTTTTCTCAAACTTTATATCTTCTCCTATGGCACAATCTACACAGTTCACAAGGGAGAGAGAAGAGTTATTGGAAGCCATCCCAAAGTTGATTTTGGAAGAGGATAATGACTATTTAATGAAGCCATTTACATTAGATGAAGTCAAATCTATTGTATTTTCTTTGCCAACTAATAAGGATCTAGGACCAGATGATTTTTTAGCTATATTTTTTAAAAAATGTTTGGGATTTTATATGTGTTGATCTTCTTTGAGCCATGAAAGAATCAAGAAATTCAGGGACTATGTCAAAGAAATTTAATTTAACACATTTGAAAATAATCCCAAAGGTGAAGGCTCTATGTAATATAGTATATAAAATCTGAACACAAAGGCAATTTACCTTAGGATCCATCTTTTTATAAATAAAATAATATTAGAGGAACAAGGAAGCTTTGTTCTAGGGAGGGAAATGGTAAAAGGATTTCTAGTTGCACACAAAGTATTATATTCTATAAATTCTAACAATCTATCAACCTTCATTATCAAATTATATGTGATGAAGGCCTATGATAGGGTAGATTGGTCTTTCTTGATTGAATTTTTAAAGAAGTTTGGCTTTGGTCAAAAGTGGTGTAAATGGATCCTCTGTTATTTTTCAAGTGTAAATTTTTTTATAATAATTAGTCACACTCCAGTTGTTTTTAGTTCAACTCAGTGGGGATCCTCTATCTCCTTTCCTATTCAAAATACTTGTATAGGCTTTGAGAAGATCTATTCAAAGGGTAAATTTATAGGGCTTATGGTAGTGTATTTCAATTCCATTCACAAATATAAATGCTATGCACTCATTGTTTGTTAACGATACAATTTTTTTTGTCAAGGATTCTATATCAAAAGCTAAGCAAGTCAAAGATATATTAGCCAAGTATTTAGTTGCATCAGGCCAAAAAGTGAATGATAACAAATCCAACTGGGTTTACATTTTTAACACAAAAGCATCTATCAAAAGACAATTACTAAAATTATTAGGCTTTCAACTGACTAAGTTTCTATTTTCATACTTGGGAATTTCATTCTTTACTGGTGCTAATAAAACATCATATTGGGACAAAGTCATACAAAGTATTCATTCTAAAATTTCCTCTTGGAAGGGTAGATGGTTATCACTTTCAAGTAGAATTATAATGATCAAGTCTAACTTGTCAACAATTCCTAATTATTACATGGTAGTTCTAAAAGCCCCAAAATCTATTATTTCAATTATTGAAAAGATAATAAGAAACTTCTTGTTGAAAGGAAATATAGATAAGAAAAAGAAAATCCCCCTACTATCTTTAGACAAGATTTGTGTTAAAAAACTTAAAGGGGGTGCAGGGGTTCATAATCTAACAGCAAGAAACATGTCACTAGGAGCAAAGCTAGTTTGGAACATGTATTCAAAACCTTATTCAAAATGGTACACAATCATGCAAGAAAATTATTTGGATGATGCATCCCTGAGCCTTCACTTTATCAAATCCACCATTAGGCTCAACAATGTGGAACCTGTTATTAGCATGCATAGAAATTGTCATCCCATACATTTCTTGGGAAATGCATAGAGGGGAAGAGTCCTTATTTTGGATGGACTCATGGAATGGACATCCACCTTTACACACCATTCAAGAACTCCAAAAATAATAATAACATTTTATCATTAAAATGGGGCCCAAAGTGAAAAATTACTTTCATAGTGTAGATGGTTTCATAGGAAAAGTTACATGGAAAGATATCTCCAATATACCAACACCTATAGATCAGAAAATAAGATTGGAAAATATTCTAAAAGAGAGTATTATATTTAAATTAGATGCCCCAGATAGGTTAATTTAGGCACCATCTAAATCAAAGTGCTATATAGTCAGGAAATGATATAAGTCAATTATCAGTAATGGTGAGCAAATAGAAATTGAAAGAGAATTTTCCTTTTATTGGAATTCTATGGTGCTTGTTAAAGATAGTTTCTTTGCATGGATAGCATTAAAAACCAAAATTTTAACAAGTGGTGAGATTTCACATTTAGGGATTTCAGATCCTTTCAAATTGTCTTATGTGCTAAAGTCTTTGAAGATGCAGATCATCTATTTGTACACTGTATTTTTTGCTCTAAAATGTTGGGAATTTATTAAGAGAAAATGAAATTGGTTCTCTCCCTTTCCAAAAGCTCTTTGGGAGTTATTCTCAAGCTGGACAGTACTCTATGGAATATTTGGTGCCTAGTGCCAACAATTGTAAGATGGAATATCTGGTGGTAAAGAAAAAAAAGAATCTTTAGAAAAGAAGTAACATCGAGAGGGTAGATTTTAATCAATATTGTGAAAGCTATTTATGAAGTTACCAATGCTTATGTTCAAAAAGTAAAAAATGTAGGATCTATTTTCACAAATTGGGATGCAAACATAATGAAGCATTGGGATTGGCTTGCCTTTCCTTTCAATGGAATCCTACATCAGAATACACTGAGAAAGTTAGATAGGAGCAAGATATCCTAGATTCCATCACCAACAGGATTTTTAAAACTCAATTTTGATGGGGTATCAAAGGGATACCTGGATAAATTAGGTGTAATATTTTTTATTCAAGATTGGAAGGGCTTTTACTTGTTGGTTCCATGCCATTTCATCATCCATATGGTACTTGTATACACCTAAAATCGGTCATGACATTTAATTAATTAAATACTAGTTATTTAATTAATATTCGACTATGTATAAATAAATTCTCAATTTATTTATATTGTCCATATTCTTTAATTCTTCAAATCTAAAATCATATTCTTCTAATTTAATTAAATAAACAAATTTCATAAGTTTGTTTTATTTAATTAAGTTTCACTAATCTGGATTAGGAATTCAAGCACATGTCTACAACTTTTTATGCCACCTCACCAAGGTCACATGAAATTAAATAATTCTAATTTTTAAATTAGAATTATTTTCAAACACATGGCTTATTCCTCACACACTTCAACCAATTTTCAAACACATGGTATTTTCTTCCCACACTTTGGTCTTCCATCCATTTCGCATGTTGCCTTTGGTCAAGAGATTCCTTCATCCATTTGGCATGTTGTCTTTGGTCAAGGGGACACCTTCTTGATTTTCTTCATCTCCACCATTTATCCCTCTTGTTTGAATCTGGATCGTCGATCATTGCCACCTCATAAGATGCTTGGAAAAGCCTATAAATACAACTCTTTACCATTGTATTTTGCATCCACATTTGAGTAGAGTAATCATGCAGGAATATCATTTGAGGGGTGATCCACTTAATGAGTGGTTTACAATTTTTGGCCAAATTGGACCTGAAATATTTTTTTAACTAAATCTTCACTTTCAAACACCTATAGCGGCTAAAGCGTGAGGAATTTGAAGATTATGCAAACTAGAGTTTTATGAAATTTTTTTCTATAGATTCTAAATATATTTTTTTCAAATTTTTTGGAATCAGTTGCACTTATTTTCCATCTCCCTCAAAAACTTTTTTTTTAGAAAACAACATTTTAAAAGTGGCGCTCACCAGTATACAACTTTTTTTCTATGAAGGATAAAATTATAATTCTTTCAAATTTAGATTTGTAACTCTGATATCTAGTGCTTCCACTTGGTTAGATAGTTTTTATTGAATTTTTTTCTTTAATAAAGTTTCAAATTCAAACCAATTATAATTCGGACATCGTGCAACCATATAATGTAACCTTTTTTTGTATGTATCGAAATTCAATTTTTTTTTTGCTTTATCAGATCAAGGACTTCAATATCTAGTGCACTAATATATATATATATATATATATATTTTAATAATCTGCTATTTTTCCACATGTGTAGAACAAAAGGCTTGATTTTTTATGAAAACCTACATTCATGAAATAAAAAAAAATTAATAATTAAATTAAATTTATTTAAAATTATAATTTTTGGGAAGCCTATAATAAGGACTACATACTTACAAAAAATAAATTTTAAATGAATTCATTTGATCCCCCAAAAGGTAAATCAAAAGTGTTTTTTTATCAGCATTTTGATAGGTGTAAAGGAGACTCTATTATAGGTATGGTTTAAAACTAGTGGGGTTCTATCCAAGGGGGTTTGATTTAAGGTAGTTTGATCAAACCCTCTTCAATTGTAATTCTTTAAATGGAACCTTTTAAGGCTTAAATCATTATATTTTCTAAAAATATGTGATTTCAACAAAAATCAATTCCTCCCAAAAATTAGAAACCCGACTTTGTGGGGATAAGCTTTGACATTGGAGAATTTTGGAGTCTTATAGTTACATTTCATATGATGTTTTGCATCATAGTTAGATCTTAGAATCACACTTTGCTTCATAGTTGCATTTTATGCCATCCTTTGCATCATAGTTGCATTTTAGATTAGCATATTCATAGTTAGCATTTGATCATATGTAGAATCATCCTAGTTCAATACCATAGTATCTACCTCAAATAATCTAGCACTATCATCCATTCATCATAGTATCTATTATCCTTTCCATCGTATAGTTTCATGTAGGAATTTAATTGGCTTGCATGTTGAATATTATCTCATTTCCTAAGTTGCCATTTTAACAACCATAGTGCACAAAGAAATCTATGGGCCAAATGGTTTAATAAATCCTTGGGAATAGAGGACAATGAGAGGTTCTTAAAAGATTTGTTTAGCTGCAAAATAGAGTAGTTTACTTATTTCATATCTTTGATATAATTTGTTTCATTAAGGTTTGTGTTGATTTACTAATAATTTACACATTTCACACACACACAAAATGGCACCCATCATGGGGCCAAATCCCATACTATAACAATTTTCTAGAAAAGTTCATTTAAATAGGTTGGACGTGACGTTTTAGCGTAATCGTGAATTCTTTCAGCTCATACGGTAAATATTTTGGCACATAGGACTTATGTTTCAGGGAATCCGAGGAATCTTTTAGCACATCGAGGGTCTATTTGGATGCATCCAACAAATATTCTAGGGCATACAGGGAATATTTTAGAGCATTCAATCTTTTCTATAGTGCATCCAATATCTGTTTTAGCACATTAGGGTTTTCTTTTAGTGCATTCTATATCTGCCTTAGCACATTCAGTTGTTATTTTAGCGCATAGAGTAATTGTTTTAGTGTATTGGTTAGTTCTTGTAGTTCATTGATGTTTTAGTGCATGTGATGACTGCTTTAGTGCATTGAGTTAAAATTACAAAATATGAGAACTAGTTTTTGTTTTCTGCTTGCAGGTACTTTTATACGCTGGTCAAAGACAAATTTATCAAACTACGGATGATTTATGTAGGGGTTAGAGCTATTTAAATGCTTTCTTTTGTTTAAGATAGGCATATAGCTTAATTAGGAAGGATAAAAAACACCATTTCTTTTGTGCTTGATGAATGGTAGGCATATGCTCTCCCCTTAACTGAATGACCAAAAAGCCAGACTCATTCACTTTTGAACTTACAAGTGTGAGTTGAGTCTATCGCATGTGCTCTCTCTTTGTTCACACAAAACAAAGATTGATCAAACTACAGATGTACTTGCTCAAATTTTTAATCCATAGAGGGCCTTCCTTGTGGGAAAAATAAATCACCCAAGGGAACGACCCAACCAGTAACATGCTATTTTAAAGCCAAGCGACTTCCAACTGGGATATAAATGTGGGTATTTTGTGAAAGTTCAAGTATCACGAGGATTTTTCTGACAAGAAGGGAAGCAATGGTATCTTTCCACATGGAAGATCCCTCACAAATGGAATGCCTATACTAGAACCCTTTGTTGTAACAAGGCCAAAATCCTTAATCTATTTGTTGGTGCAAGAACGGTCATTCTGAAGCCGTCTCACATTCTTGTGGCTTTTAGTAGAGATGAGACATATGCCATGGGAGATTCATGGGTATTGATGTTTGGCTGCCCCGTAGAAGTGAGTGTCATGGAGGGGAGCCAGTCGGGTCAAGCATCTAATCATCCGCTATAAGGAAGCGCAACTGGAGTAAAATCCAAGTGGGAATTCAACAAATATAGTCCTACATAGCCTAAGTTGTACATGCTTGATGTGTCTTTACCAATGTGTTTTTGAACCAATTTCAAACAAAAACATCACATGTGGAAAGTGAAAACCTTGACTCAGAAAAACATTCATTGAAACAACTAAATCTCTAATTGAAAAATCCAAAAGATCAAACAAATTTCCAACAAACTGCGTCATTTCCTAGTTCAACGCATTTGTTGTGTCTTTTAGCACATTGGTAAAATATTTTAGCGCATCCAACTGTTGTTATAGCGCATCTGTGCTAAAATATGGTGCAACTGTCATCTATTCCAGTGCATATAGTCTATCGTTTAGCACATATGTGCATTTTTCCAGTGCATTTACCCTTTGTTATAGTGCATCTGTGTAGTACTTTGGCACATTGATCCTTTGTTTTAGTACATCCAACTACTGTTATAGCACATCTGTGCAATTTTATGGCACATTTGTCCTTTGTTTTGGTGCATTTGTCAAGTCTTTTAGTGAATCTAGGCTCTGTTTTAGCGCATCCATAAAATGCAAAACCCGAGAGTTAAAATTGTCTCCTGTTTCACAGTTTGAACCAGAATTCAAAATCTTTTTCAATCCAAAATCATTCCTCAAGTACAAAAAAATCTAAACATGTGCTTTATCAAATGATTTTATGAAAGATTAAAATCTGGAAACTAAAGTCCAAAGTTCTTAGTCCAAAATCTCATAAAAAATGTTTCTCAACACTACGAATTTAGAGAGAGATTGGTCTTCAATTTCTACAAAAGAGCTTCAAAGAACAATCCCAACTTTTATTCATTTTACTACTTTCAAAATCCAATACTTTTCCAAAGATTTGAGCATCTTGTATAGGAAGAAAATTTGTCTCTAGTTTCACAATTTGAACCAAAATTTCAGAATTTTCTCAAGTCTAGAATCATTCCTTAGGTACCTTAGAATCTAAACTTGTTAAAATTGATTGCTACAAGTGGAATTTTCCAACCTTAACCAAGATCTAATATTTCAAAGTGCCAAAATCATCAAACATATCACACCTTTGACTATTAATCCTAGTTTCATCATCATGATTTATCATCCTCTCATCACAAGATGAAGCTAGATAGTCAGATCAGACTTAGTCTCATTAGAATTTTTCATTCTATTTGACTTAGTTGTAATCCTTGGTACTCTTCCAAACTTAGATCAAAGTTTAATCAAAACTATAACACTTGTATGCCCATTCAAACAAGGTTAAAAAAAAAAAAACTCAAGGAAAAAGGACTTGAAAATAAAAAAAATTGAAGAGCCAAACCTTGGAACTCCAAACATTGAAACTCCAACCATTGAAACTCCAATCATTGAGACTCAAAACACCGAAACTCAAAATAGTGAAACACAAAACACCATGGCTAGAGGTTGAAGAAAACCCTTTCCATGGGATCAACAACATTGAAGGTGAAGAAATAACCGAGAAGGGGTATGTGTAGTATCATCATGGAAAAAAATAGGCCCTATGGCAAAAATTCAAAAATCAGGGTTAGGCAACTTGAGTAAAAATTTGAATAATTTATCTATATTATTTCAAAAATATGTAACAATAGAATCTATATAAAATTGAATGTATTTTCTAAACTACTAGGTTTATTTTAAAAATAAATCTATTTGGTGAAAATTTGAAATTTCAATGTAGTACTTAAATTTCGGAAAAAAGAAGTAGGTGTCTCTCCACCACCCCTAACCACAATAAAATGAGAATATTTTTATAATATTTTAGACATAAGTAGAGGGACTCATGTTTGGATGTGATGCATATTTTTTGTATTTTTATCCAAGTAAATAATTAATTATGATTTTTTTATTACAACTTTTAAAAAATATAAAAAAATTGTATGTCTGACCACCTTAACTTGGTCAAAACTTTATGAAATTAATTTTTTTCTTTTTTTAATCCTATAGTATCTGAAGCATAGAATGTGATGGATTTTTTGATTCCAAAAATGTGATACCATTTGAAAGCTATAGATATTTTCAATCACCTATCAATCAGGACTTTTAGTCGTAATTCAAATAGAAAATGAATAATAATTATTTATTAAATTCAAAGTAAAGCATAATTTATATTGGTGGAAATCTGAGAATATCCTTTAAAAAACCCTTTTCATTTCATCAATTTTGGGTAAAAAGTCATTAGCCACATACCCTACAAATACTCATAATATTGCCACTTTTTGGCCCATCATGATCCTCGCACATACCAAGATATTCATCACGCTAAACAAGATCCCAACTTCCACAAATGCTTAGAAAATATTTTTGAAAGAAATGGGGAAAAGTACCTCCTTATGCTAGCTAAACAAGGTGTCAAATTACCCAAAGACTTTGATGTGAATCAATTGAAAGCACCTCAAAAACAACCTAAGAAAGAGACCAAAAAAGTGGTTGCTCTAACTCACCAAATGAAGAACCTTCAACAACAAATTCTTGATATGCAAAGAGGAACCTCAAAATGATACTTGATCCAAGACATTTGTCCATATTTGTTTGATCAAAGTATCCACATGATCCCCTTTCCAAAACATTGTGAATTCCCAAAATATGACAAATACAATGGCAAAACCAATCCCATAGACCATGTGAGGGAATTTAGAACCATGAGTCTTAAATTTTCATATGAAGAAATGTACTTAATGAGATTATTCCCACGAAGTCTAGGTGGGCAATGCCTTTAATGGTTCTCCAAACTCACCCCACCAATTAACACCTTTGAGGAGTTGGTCAACAAGTTCATCACCCAATATTCTTACAATATTCAACATGACATCAACATGAAAGATATTTGTAACTTGAAACAAAATAAGGGTGAATCTTTCCTTGTATTCTTGCAAAAATGGAGAAGGTTATTTGCACAATATTCTTGTCCCGTACCCGAAAAGGAAAATATAGAAATATTTATTGACAATCTCAATGATGAAATGAGTTATAGATTGGAGTTGAAAATTTCCACCAACCTTTGAAAAGTTGATTGAAAACAGGATTAAAATCAAAGAGTCTTTAGTCAAGAGAGGAGTCATCAAGACATGCAATGAAAACAAATTATCAAACTCCAACAATTACAATAGTGGGGAAAAACCCACATTTTGGCAAGAAAAGAACACTAGAAACAATGATGGTGCAGTTGAAATTCAAAATGAAAAACCTATATTCAATCTAACTACAACTGCCTCCAAAACTAATTAGAATAACAATCCCCCCAACAACAAAAGCAACAACCAAAAAAACAACCAGAATGTCAACCAAAGGAACAATCAAGGTAATGTTGGATCTAGAACATCATCATATCGAACATCCTCAAATCAAAGGAGGTTCACCCCTTTGGGACAATCATCAGAATCAACATTAAAGGAACTTATTAAAGATAAAGTCATAACTTTACCAGAGGCAAGAAATTGGGAGCCACAAGTTAAGCCTCCATGGTGGAATGATGCTCATTTCTATGACTTTCATCGCAACAAAGGACATAAAACCAACAATTGCATGCAATTGAACCATTTGATACAAGATCTAATTGACAACAAGACTATATTTGTAGGACCCCAAACCAACAATGATCATGGAGCGTTCAAGAACCCTCTACCCAACTATGAAAAAGGGGAATCTTCTTCTTCAAATACAAAAGGAAAAAAACATAAACTATGTTTATGACACCACCATTTTGCACATCGAAGTGGTGGGTGATGACCAAACCCATGACAAATCAGATCTTAGTGCAAATGATAACTCAACAAATGATAACACCATCGAACATGAACGGAACATCATTGCAATGGAAAATCATCACCATGATGTCGACACTAACTCACATCAAATCAATGTTATCAAAATCATAGAAAAACAAAATGATTCACCAATCAATGCAATCACAAGAGGACAAGCCAAGGTGACATTGAAAGGAGCTGCCCCTTCCATGTCCAAACTAGCTACTATCCCTGCAAATCAATATAACATAGTTGACCAGTTGCATAAAATACCAGCACAAATATCCATCTTGGAATTACTCAAAATCTCACTTGTTCACAAGGAAATCTTGGAACAAGCTCTAGTCGCCACCACGATACTAAACAATCTAGAGGTTTTCCAATTTCAGACTATGGTGGGACACTTGACTATGCCACATTGTTTATCCTTTTGTGAACACAACGATGTATCTATCAATCATCTGCACAATGTTGCCCTCCACATTGAGGTCTTAATCCATAAACACCGTGTCAAGCATGTCCTAATAGATGGAGGAGCTGGCCCGAATATCTATACTTTGAAACTTGTCCATGCACTAGGCTATTCAGAAAATGCTATTGATCCTAGAAGGAAAATCACAATAAAAGCATGTGATGACGAGGAGAGATCTTCACAAGGGATAATAGTGCTACCTATTCAAGTGGGACCAATTTTCAGAGATATAGTATGCCAAGTGTTAGACAAAGAGTTAACATACAACATACTCTTGGGAAGGCCATGGATTCATGACATGTAAGCAATGCCATCCACATATCACCAATGTTTGAAGTTCCCTTTCAATGGGGAGGAAATCACTATTGCAGTTGATTCAAATAACCCCCAATATTGTAACACCCTCAAGACTACCCAAGATGCTTTTGTACCACACAACATGGAAGCTCCAACTCAGGGTTCATCAAATGATGGGAAACAACTAAATGCCTTGTCAAAGTGGGTGGAGAAAAGGGACCAGTCAAAGGATAAGGATATCGATGATGCCAATCTCTCAAGTAAATAAATTACATCAAATATTACTCCACAAAATCAAGAAAGTCAACTTGAATCCTTATCAAAACAAGTTGCCAAGATTCAATTGAAAGACAAGGGCATGGAGGAATACTCTTTGGAGAAATCCTTATGTTTATCACAAATTTCATCTTCTCCAAAGTCATATGAGCAATCATCAACATCTAGAAAATAATCATCACAACCCAATACACTCTTTGATGGCACCTTTGTGAGATCAGGGACATTAGTGGATGAATCAGACGACAAAGAGGTTTTAAACTAGTTATAAAAAGATGAAGAATCATCACAAGCATCCACCTCAAGTGTACAAATAGAGGAGTATGGGAAAGGAAAGTCAATCATGGAAAAGATGGGATACGAGGGAAAAGGTCCTATTGGTAAAAGAAAAGAAGGAATCACAAAACCAATACAACCTATCACAATGTAGGCCAAGGATAAAACATGATTGGGGTATAAAGAAGAATCAAGAGAAGAAGTCCGTCAAAAAGTCATTGAAAGAATCCTACAACTACAAGCTAGTGATGTTGATGAAATTGATTCAAATGAATATGATTTGGATTCACTATCTGAAGAGTCTTGTCATGATAAGGAAATTGATGTGGTACAAAAGTATACACCCATACGTGAGGAGGGTCAAAGTTAGGTTATAGACCACTCAAAGTAGGATCACAACATATTGATGGTTCCAATGAAGACAATTAGACTCAGAGCGAATTGGATAATTCAAAGGAGAGTTACCTTATAGACATTGATTTCACTATTGGAAAATCCAAAGACATTACCATTGGAACCCTTACTACCTCTGACTTTAGCCAATCCAATGACTCCTTACCCCTCGTACATCCTGAACTCATAGATTGGGATCAAACTGAGCTGTCAGACATCCCCATATTTTCAAATGACAAGGCCATTGTCAATTTCGTCTGTTTCACCAATCCTGAAATAGATTCCACCATTGAACATTGTAACAAAGTTTCCAGCTAGGAGAGTGCCAAATTTTCCAGCAACAAAATGAATAATATAGGAAATAAATTTGATGGTGAAAAACATTCAATGGAATTATCAGATCTATAAAAAGAAAAAATAAAGAGCATATCCAATGGTGAAAACCTATATGAAGCGCTGAAGGATGGAAGATTTGACACACTCCCTGAGCACTTTCAAGAATTATCTAAAGTATTGGTTGAACCTACTCAGTCTATCAATATTGACAATGAAGAAATAGTAAAGATTGTCCATCTAGCAGAATCCTTGACAGATCAAGAAAAATCAAACTTCATCAAATTCTTCATAGAAAGATAGGTCATTTTTGCTTGGTCATATGCCAACATGCTAGGGATTGATCCAAAACTCATCATGCATCATTTATCACTACCATCAGGGGTAAAACCGGTCAAGAAAAAGTTAAGGAAAATGCATCCGCATGTTGCCATATTAGTAAAATTAGAACTGAAGAAGTTATTGGATGTTGGGTTGATTAGACCAATTGACTATGCCGAATGGATATCAAACATTGTGTCTATTTCAAAACCATACAAGAGCATCATAATATGCACAAATTTCAGGGATCTCAACAAGGCTTTCCCAAAAGATGACTTTCCCCTACCCAACATTGACATCATTGTGGACCTAATAGCAGGACATGGCATGTTGTCACTCATGGATGGTTTTTCTGGCTATAATCAAATCAAAATTGCACCTTAAGATCAAGATAAGATAGCCTTCACATGTCCATGGGGAGCCTTTTGTTGGAATGCCATGCCATTCGAGTTGAAGAATGCAGGAGCAATGTATTAGCATTCTATGACAACAATCTTTCATGATATGATGCACACATTCATGGAAGACTACATGGATGATCTGTTA
>VDFB02294871.1:0-14808 GCA_007258455.2 Sequoia sempervirens
ACTAATGTTTCATATAATTCAACCAAATTAGATCTCTTATTGTTGTTTCATAAAAAAATATATTGACAGTTATTGAAGCTAAGCCTCATTTAAAACCTCTTAGTGGTGTCAAAGGGTTTGTTGAGTGTGAAGGAGGAGAGCATTGAATGTTCCATAGCTGCAAAAATCCAAGGCACGATAACTAGCAAAAGAAGGAGGGAGTAGGAGTTAATGAGTCTGAACTTCCTCTTAAATGTGACTGGACTTCTATTTAATGCGGGAGTGTGCGATGAAAAGGTGGCAAGTTTCTCAGATGCCACATGATATCGCAATCACATCCCACTTGATTTAAAAAATTCTACCTCAGAGGTAAAATGACCCATTATTAATGTTTTAAATCAAGTTAAATATTCAACATATGCACATATACATTCAGTTATATGCCAAGGTGAAGGATTGTTGAGTTGAATGAAAACATGGGATTTGTTATTTATATTTAAGATGAAAATGTACATATCACCCAAGATTGGCCTAAATCAACATATAGCATGTTTAAGGTAATCTAAACATACCAGTGAAATAGGAGCCCAATTTAGAAAATACTAAATACAAAATCATATAAGTGTCTAAAGTTTTAAAGTAACTGGGCAAGATTCCATATAAAAAACAACTCAAACTACCAAAGTTCATAATAAGATACTAAATCAAAGTGGTTTAGTCTTGCAGCTTTTTGTTGGAAATTATTGTAAGCTGGTGCATAGATAATTTTTTACTATTACTCTAGTTAATTATTGTAAGCTAGTGCAATCATAACAAAATTGAAGTTATGGGAATTTTTTACTATTACTCTGGTTAACCACTGTTCTCAACAAATAACCTAATTCAGGGTGAGCAGCCTGATTAAGATGAATGATCCACTCTTGACAAAAGGTATGATAGAAAAATGTGACGGTGAATGTCTAGAAATATTGTTTGGAAGGAATGATGATCTAAACAATGGAGGATTCTTACCAAGGCTTAAGCTTGAAAAAGACATCATCTTAGAATGTCAACTATAGAATTTGATAAGTGATTATTAAAAAACAATGATGAAAATTTAAACTGCTAAATTGTAATTGAATTTGGGTCTAACAAGTAGCAACACTGAACTAACAGTAGTATTAGTGTATATGTAGGTTTAGGGAAAATCAAAAGTTCCCTTGAGTACCCTGGAGCTAGGGACAAGGAAACAAAAGCACAAGTTTCCTAGACAACTTACATCTCACCATGTGATTGATATCAATAAAAGTCCATAAAAAATACAAAAGAACTGCATGTTATCATCTAACACTAGAAATGTAAAAAAAAATCACATGAACAACTAAAAATCAAAACAGAATTAAATGTTTCCATTATCAAATTTTCAAATTTATTTGTTCAAGTTTCACAATTTTAAGCTTTAGTAACCTCAAAGTTTCCTAATTGCACCAGGTGTTAATGAATTAACATGACTCAGTTTAAATATGAACTTGGGAATGAGGTTGTTGTACCCAAACCAAATTTTAAACAGATTTCAATTCCCAGAGTAATAGTAACTCAGTTTAAGTTGCAACCAATCACTCAAGATTCATATGGTTTTATACCAGATTTTAGGATGAGAAAAGATCTATAAATTTTAGTTGTAGTGCTTCCATTCTTTAAACCTCCTCCCAAAAATCACATTATCCTCATACTTTATCCCTTTCATGTCTTGGAATAAAAATCCTATGCATACAATGCTTTTGCAGTTATCCAGATGCATTGTATCAGGTAGTCCTAAAGGAAACTCCTTTATGATTTTTTTCCCATCAGGCTAACAATTTGGCATAGAACCCATTTAAATTTTATGAATTTACTATTTCAGAACATGCTAAAAATAGAAAACCTACCCTAAAAAAAGCTCCCATAAATAAGGAGTTTGATGAAGAAAAACCTTCTTGTGCTATTGTGTCAGTCGCAGGATGTGTAGTCTTTGAGTTTGCAGATATGAAAGATAAAGGACCTCCACGTAGTCTTAGGGTTGTTGAAGCGAAGGAAAACCCTCTGGATAGTTTTGAGGAGAAGTGCCCACTAGGTGGAGAGAAAGGAGTGGTGCTATACACTACGTCATTGCGAGGAATTAAAAAGACCTTTGAGGATTGCAACAGAGTAAGATATGTGCTTGAAAGCTACAGTGTCCCAATTGATGAGAGGGATGTGTCTATGCATCTGAAGTTCCAGAATGAGCTTAAGGAGTTAATGGGCAACCCTGAACTTGTTCCCAAATTGTTCATTAAGGGTAGATATATTGGTGGTGGAGAGGAAGTTTTGCAATTTAACGATGATGGCAAGTTGGATGAATTTCTCAGTGGACTTTCAACTAGCACTACATGCAAGGCTTGTGACAGATGCAGGGGAATGATTTCCAACACTAATCTATAATGGAAAAAGGGAAGGAATCAATGAGAAAGGTTAAAAGACTGCAAGGTTTCTCTTGCTTCCTTAACAGGATAAGATAGCCTTACCAGGGTTGAAGGATAACCGAGCGAAGCCACAAGCGACAAAACACCAAACAATCGAAAACCCATGTGAAAACCCAAAACCCTTTTGAAAACCGAAGCTTCAAAAGACAAGCAGATGAAAAACCATAAGAACGTTAAATGTACGAGCGCAAAAAGCTTTGCAAACACAATAAAACCAAATAAATCCTCTTTGTTTTCAAGCTAGAAAGGTCATTACCTTAGCAAGATAAGGAATCCTTACTAGGTTCGAAGGATAAACAAGCAAAGCCAACAGATGCACAATGTCTTATCAGCGCCAAGGTGAACCAGTATGGGTACCATCTGCAACGAGCAAATGCAGAGAGCAGAGTTGATAATGGTGTCAAAGGGTTTGTTGAGTGTGAAGGAAGAGAGCATTGAACGCTCCATAGCTACAAAAAGCCAAGGCACGATAACCAACAAAAGAAGGATGGAGTAGGAGTTAATGAGTTTGAAATTCCTCTTTAATGCGACTGGACTTCTATTTAAATGACATTTTCCAAAAGCATTTATAAGCTTACAAAAATCCTAGTTCCCCATCTATAATAGAACAACTTTACTATAACAACCATCTCATATACCTGAAAGGAATAAACAGAGGAAAAAAGGTATAGAAAGAATGAAGAAATGAAATTATAATAGTGTCTATATATGACATAAATACATCTACTGGACTCTAAGCTTGCCAAGCGAATTTAAAAAGTGAAAGGAGTGTCTAAAGCATCTCTATAGAAGAGAATCAAAGGCTTACCAAGAGAATTTAAACACTGTAGCTGAAGGAAAGTCCTAAATAATGCATAATAACAACATGCATGTAACATAGTCACCAAGAGATCCGTACATGAAGAGAGATGATAACACAAACACCATTTTTGGGATAAGGGTATGACCATATGTAGGTTACAGGTCTGTTTAATATGTTCAAATTTCAAATAAGTTTCTTCCTCCTAGCTATGATGCCATCCTTGTCAAATAAGAATCTCCCTTGCATATCTATGCTAATGAAAACTTATAATTTGTTTGTCATAGTCTCTAAATTCTTCCTAAAATATTTGTTTGAATGAGAAATAACTAGTGTGTGAACTTCGATCTTTTATGGCTTGAGGTTTTTTGTTTACTTTTTATTCCTTTTATTTGGTTTCAAAATTTGAGTTGAAGGCCCCTTGTTCATCAGGGCATCGGGAGAACTTGGAAGACTTCTTGCCTGCCAAAGATGTCTCTTGCAAGTATTGGAATCTCCAAGACAAAGACCCATCTTCAAAATGTGTACCCTAGCCCACAGTACATTTCTTTTTATTCTAGTGGTATATAATCATCATAATATACAAACTAATAGACACTCCATTGGCCCAAACAACAAAACCTAGATTGATGCAAATAATCTTGCAAATATACAGATCTACAACAATCAAGGCATATTAAGATAAAGGCTTCAATTATGCACAAGCTATTCAAGGAAATCAAACTAGAATTAGACAATTTTCAGAAAGATAAATGGGCATGGAAATATGCATCGACAAGCGAAAAATAAGTTTTTAATGAGCCCTCCCAAAAAGCCCAAATGACGGAAAATTGTGCAAAACACCTAAAACGGAGCTAAAGATAGGAAAATAAATAGACCAAACATCATTGAAATAATATCGAGATAGCCATGAACATTGGGAAACTCCAAATTAACTGGAAACAAGTATAGGAAAAGGATCAATTCAGACATGTATGAAAATGATCGTAATAATGATATTTCCCAGAGGCCAATTGCAAAAGGAATGTAATAATGGAAAAGAATCGCCAACCCGACAATCTTGCAATGGTTGAAAGCACGCTATAATTGATAAGGAAAATATTCAGAGCGTGTTTTACTTGGGTGTTTAGTGAGCATGATAAAGTCTGCAGAATTACAGGAAGAACAATGGGTCTCTAGTGATTGTAAGAATGATACCAAAATGAACTCTATTAGTGCAGGGAATCATGTTTTGATGTTAAGAAATGACACAAGACACAACTCTGTGAGCACAAAGAATAGATTTTTGATCCAAAGAAGTAACACACTTTCAAAGGGGAAAGCTATCATTAGTGGTCAGTGTTCAATAGTGATAAAAATGGACAAGTCAAGAGATGAAGGTCACCCAGAAAGGAAAAATGAAAGGCAGGTAAGTCAAAATTTTGCTTAGAAGTGTAATTTAATCCAACCAAATTGTAGTTGAGATTGTTGTTAATGCTTAACTCTCCATAATATAATGCATCGACACTTTTTTGGTTGCTAGAACATGCAAATAAATTTTCCCACTAATTATAGGCACAAAACTTATGATTATCATTTATAATAGCTCTCAAGATTGCATTTTATATAAGGAATTCTTGTATTATGTAATTCATACATATTTATTTTCATGTTTGCAGGCTTCTAAAAATAACTTGCCTCTACCTCAATCCATTTCTGATACAAAATTACATAGAAATATCAATGCCTCTGTTGATAAATTAGCTTCCTTGAATGTGCTAGATGGGTGAGAATGTACTTGTAAGTACCGTTGAGATTTTTGTTTACTTGGTGATTGTTAGAGGGAATGCTCCTGATCAGTTTAGTAACACCCAAGTAAAACACGCTCTGAATATTTTTCTTATCAAAGCCTTTCTAGTACATTCAACCATACTTTCTATCACCCCTTTCCACCAATTCTCTTTATCCCTTCACCGTCGTCTTTGCCACACACCACAACTATATCCCTCAAACCCTAAAATAAATCCCCACAAACCCCAAATAGACTCTTCACTGGAAAACCCATAGCAAAACAAAAACAATAGAAGACATGTACTGATAACAGATACTCTTTGGTCTCCTAATACAAATAAGGCCACCTAGTGGCCTTATTTTTCTCATTTTTCTATTTATTTCTAGGACAAATCTCTTTAGTCTCCTAATACAAAAAAGGAAAAAATTCCTATACCAAAAAAGCCATGACACAAACCCAACACAAAACTACCCAACTTGGCTTTAATAATAACCTAGGCTGCGATTGTCGTGGGCTCATAATGATTTTATTTTTTTAAAGAATCTTTGGAAATGACAAGGCTTATCAAGAAGTCATGCACATAAATAGGGAATGTTCAAAAATGAATTTGTAGAAAGGGCTTTCGTTTCATGCCCGTTTAGCACCAATTACATACTGCATCGAAGTCTATAGAATTCTTTAAAAAAAAAAGGAAGGCCTTTCATGAACCTAAAAAAGATTAAGCTTGAATGACATGAGCTTCAAAAGACAAGTAGACAGAAAATTAAGCACAAAAAGCTTTGCAAACCCAAAAAAACCAAATAAATCCTCTTTGTTTTCAAGCTAGAAAGGTCATTGTCTTAGCAGGATAAGGAATCCTTACCAGGTTCGAAGGAAAAATGAGTGAAGCCAGCACCAAGTTGAACTGGTATGGGTTCCATCTGCAATGAGCAAATGCAGAGAGCAGAGTTGGTAATGGTGTCAAAGGGTTTGTTGAGTGTGAAGGATGGGAGCATTGAATGCTCCACGACTTTAAAAAGCCAAGGCACAATAACCAACAAAACAAGGAAGGAGTAGGAGTTAATGAGTTTGAACTTCATTTTAAATGCGACTGGACTTCTTTTTAATGCAGGAGTGTGCAATGAAAAGGTGGCAAGTTGCTCAGATGCCACACAACATCATGAGCACAACTCATGATATCACTTCTTGCCACCAGTGTATGGTGTCTCCAGTCTTCAATCGACAATTAAAAATGGCTAAAAATTCGACCCTACCAAAGAAACATGTTGTCCACATGGCAAATCGATGTCCAACATGTTAAAACAAAATATTTAAGTTGTCCACGTCACCGTCTACATGGAAAAGTCAAAAAAAAAATTATTCGGATGATGTGGCATGCCAGGTGGAGGGGGGAAGTGAGGGTGACCCACTATGGGTCCCTCTCCCCTACTAGACTAATATCCTTAGAACTAGTAGCAAAGAAACACAAAACAACTACTACAAAACCACCTCCTAGCTTACTAGAGACACGGCCAAATCTCGAGAAGGCTTGGTAGCCTCCCGCTCTTTGAATGTCAAGAGTGAAGTTTGGCTTTGATAGAGTCGGAAGCGCTCATCACTAGAACATCCCTAGTAGCTTTCCCTTTCTTGGATCAGGTCTTGATTTCTCCTCTTGTAGAATCTTAAGAAGCGTTGGCGATTGAAAATCGACTTTCCTTTTCGGCAGGTGTTTACTAGCAAAATCTTCTAACTCTTTAAATTTTCTTTTCATCAGAGCATACTCTCTATTGGAAGACTATGCATTTTCTTTCATTAATGTGGAAAATAGTACAAGGAGCACCATACCTATTGTTCACCTCCTTGATTACAACTCTTTTAGTAAGTTGATCCATTTTCATAGGGGTTTCAATTTTTTATTTTTGCTCTTTAACATCCTTCTCTTGAGGTTTATCCTTATTTTTCTTATTAATTGTGGTTCTCTTCACTGGATTGTTTTACGCCAAGGCGGGGGTTTTTTTTTTTTCCATATTCGGGTTCTCAACAACAATAGAGGTCTTTCTTGGCCTTTTGGTACTAGAAGTATTGTTTGAAGATCGCGGTCTTATGTTCTCCACAATTTGGTCTTCTTGGAAATCACAATCTTCTGAATTAGAATTAACTCTCTCTTTACCTTAAGAGTTATCTTTATTGGAGTCCCTTGGCTCATATTGGCTATCCTCTCCCCTGCTGGAAACCACCACATTCATATCCTTTGGCTTGGGATTAGCTTTCATTCTGTGTTTGAGGGTTGATAATCTAGTAGATCTCTAATTCCTTTTAGGGCTTGAATGGACAGCTTCCTTCCCCCTAACACTTTTTTCATTTTTTCTTGGTCTTCCTAGGAAAGGGTTTTCCCAACTATTATTGAGCAGGGACCTTTGGAATCTTCAACTAGCCTCAACCTTTCTCCCACACCCATAGGTTGACAAAGAGGCGGGGGAAAACCATGAGTGAAAGCTATTGCAGGTTTGGGTTTAGGGCTTTTTTTGAACTCTTGCAAAGATCTATTAACTATACTTGGTGAATTGAGGCAATGGTGGTATAGGCACAAAATTAACCCCTGATCCAAGTGGATGGTTGTTTTTATACATAGGACTTCCTTCATAGAGCTTTTTATAGATGACATGAGGTAGTGGGGGAAGCTTATGAACAAATTATGACACAAGTGATTCAATAGAGGAAAACGATAGGGATAGACACATTGAAATCTTCCTTCTTATGTGAAGTATCTTATGAGATGGTAGCTTACCTCATCCTAGGGGATAGGGAGATCCTCTCTCTTGTAGCCATTCTAAAACTTCACCAATTTCTCGTCTCCCATAAGGAAGGCATTTATGCAATCTTTATCTCTCCTACTCTTTAAGCGTTTATCTCTACTAATTGCTTTCGTTTAATTACAATGAGGAGAAAGGATCGCATCATCTTAGATGTGAGACCGGTAGATGGAAGTCTCCTAAGGAAACATGGGAAGAAAGAACTTGCATTTTCTGCGATAAGGGGGTGGTTGAGACGGAGCGACACTTCTTCATGGAATGCACAGCGTATGAAGACATTCGTAAACAGTATGCAAATAGTTTGTGTATGGGCGATATGCAGCAGTTATTCGAGGAGGATAAGATCAATCAGGCGGCTAGTCTTCTTGTCAAAATCAATAGTAGGAGATCTGATTTAGAAAAGAGCATGAAAGAAAATTAAGTTTGTTTCTTGGTCCCATAGACTGTTTAGTCTCGTGGACGTCATTAAAATCTTTCATTCATTCATTCATTCAACTTTCTTATCGTTTGTGGAAAGACTATTGGCCACACTAATGAAGTCTTCAATCATCTCAAACTAAACACCTTCAATATTCATTTGGTCTCATTCTAGGATTGAGCAAATTTAATAGAGTGAGGGGTCAAAACCTCTCATGGCCTCAAAATACGACTCAATACCACCTTTTTTAAAAATCCCCCTTAATTCACTATTAATCTACACCTCGTGGCAAGAATGAAGTTTGGTTCCCACTCTTATTGCTCCCCATTCTCACCTAGATAGAACGAGAACCAAAGAGCATCGAATAGCCAAAGAGCATTGGATAGCTAATTTGTAATTGAAGGAGAAGACGATCAATGTCATTAAGGATATGCCAAGACTTAACTCAAGTGGATTGCTGCCTTCAAATCTCAAATCTGTCATTTCATTATAGTTTTTCTGGTTTTGGGCCATCATTTCTTGGAGGTCCCTTTGCTGCCCTAGAGATATAGTATCAATCCAAATGTGATTTGTGTCATTCAAAGTTCAAACCCTTCGCACGACTTATGTTCAACCTCATGGCCTTCAAATTAATCATGACTTGAGATACTCAGCAAGCTTTAGACATCTTAATGCTGACTGCATCACAATGGGGTTTCCATTTCTCTGGAAATAGGCTATTTTGCATCATTATGACTAACATCATTACTGTAAAGAGCCACAATATTTTGTGGGAGACTATCAATGTGTTTCCAGCAACCTTCAACATGAATACAAACATTGGCCTTAGCATCTGCCAGAACATTGCCTTCCCTAAAAACATTGAGTGGCAGAGAAAAGGAAAAAATTGGAAGACAAAAGTTTCAAGTCAGAAGCATAACTTTCCAGTTTCCTCCTTGGTTCTGATCTTCCATTTATAAGGTTGATTATAGCTTTTTAGTCTCCTTCCATCTGGATTTTGCCAATGCCAAGCATAATGGCAAGATGAAGACCCCAATACGCCATAGTTGCTTCAATGTTATTATTAGTTTTAATTCCAATATTGCCCACATAAGCAGCTATGAATTCACTTCTATAATTCTTTAAGATTTCCCCTCCACTAGACATACTCGGATTTCCTTTTGAAGCCCCATCAAAGTTAAGTTAAACCCATCTAGTCTGTGGGGGCTTTCACCTCATTGTCTTTCTTAGACTTTGTTTATTGAAGTTGACATTTTTAATATCTCCACTAACCCTCCATTTACTAGCAATTTTGCGTTCTTCAGAATTAGGAAGACAAGCAGGTTTTGAAATTTTTTTAATCCCACCAATTCCACATTTTCAACTATGGCTCTACAAATATGGATTGAGGTATCATCTGAAAGATGTTATTATATGTGTTATATAATTAAAGATCTGAGAGATGAGGTCATTACATTTTTGGTCTTTTCTTGGATTACTTGAGCGCTTAAGGACTTCCTTTGATTCTTGAGGATAGGTATCATCTAACATTCTTCAGAATTAGGAAGACAAGCAGGTTTTCAAATTTTTTTAATCCCAGCAATTCCACATTTTCAACTATGGCTCTACAAATATGGATTGAGGTATCATCTGAAAGATGTTATTATATGTGTTATATAATTAAAGATCCGAGAGATGAGGTCATTACATTTTTGGTCTTTTCTTGGATTGCTTGAGCGCTTAAGGACTTCCTTTGATTCTTGAGGATAGGTATCATCTAACAGGAGTTTGAATACCTCATCATCCCTTGAATGTGGGGTTTCCTATCACAAAAAATGTAGTGATGGTGCTGTTGCATAATTATTTGACAGAATGATTGGTTAGGGTTGAGAGACAAGTTGTTGTGAGCACTGTTGTGTACCATGTGTGAAATGCATGCTTGAGAGCTGATAACTGATGCTGCAGGATAAAAGTAATCAACACTGCTTGGGTATATCTGATCAGTCTGCAAATCACATCATTATGCTGTGATTAAATTATTTTAATTTGGCTATTCTTTTATTTGATCTTGTACCGCTCTAATTAATAGAACAAAGGTAACAGCAAATATAATTTTGTACGAGCAATTTTGTTAGCTCCAATGGTGGGCTTCATCAAGGAGTGATCTTCTACAACCATGTACATTGAATTTAAAATACTTGATTTCTGCTTTTTTTTGTAAGCTTGTGACCTTTTTTTCCCCTCACATGACATGATAACCATGTCAGTTTACATGCCTGGCTTTTCTTGCTACATAAATTTCTCTCAAGTTCCATTTGGATGTCTAATTCCTAATTGATAGTGACTAATATTGAATACTATTTTAACATTTGACTCACATATAAACTATCACATGAAATATTAGTTTGCATACATGTGCATGCCTTTTAGTCTATTCAATAGCATATTTACTGATTCATGTTGATTATTTCTTACAGAAATCAACTGAAGATTCCCTGGAATGTGGTGATGAAATTTACTTCCCAGCATTGCAAGTTGGTGGGGGCAATACATCAATGATGGTGAGTATTTTAAATTACACTTTTTTGCCAAGTGAAAATAAATTTCATTAATTGATTTGGCCAAAGTAGTTGAATTATGCACGTAAGATTTATATACGAAATACATCCTTAGGTTTTGCTTTTTTGTCAACAATATCGTTTATAAAGATGAAAACATGCTTATGAAGCTCAAGTTTTACTGGACCTTGAGATGAATTTTGGCTCCATCCCATAGGTGAAATGATCTAATTCAAGTGGCAGACTGCAGTCAATAGATTTGGTACTGAATCCAATAGGTCCATTTTAATGGAGTTGTGTTGATTAGCAATGAGGGTCTGTTGTGTCTGGAATTGGTTCTGTTTTAATTTATTGGTTAGTTTTTGTCTGAATATTTAATGTGTCTTGGATAATTTAATTTCGGCCCTTGGGTGTGAACTGCATTTACTGTCTGTGGGGACATCTCCATACCCCTCTCTGGTATGGAAGACACGTCTCCCTGCAACCCTGGTATTTAGGTATGAAAACATTTAAAATCTGTCAAACGTTAAGTTCTAGATTTGATTCTACAAAAATGTGCATGCTTAGTTAATCTTTCAATGGCCACCAAGATTTTTTGCCTTTCCTTTTGACTTAGGAGTCAGTTGATGAAACTAATTTCTTCTCACCTTTACTTCTGTAGGGATAGCAGCTGTAAGAGTTGAAGAGTTATGATGGTCTTCTCTCAATATCTTTGACTGGTAGGAATCAGGGAGTAGCCCCCTATAAACTGCAGTGCGCCTGGTAAACTTTTCCACTGGGCCGGTGACGCTGGCTATCGCCCTCCGGTACCCGCGAGGGGCCGGAGGGGAGACTAGACCTTGTGACCTCTTGCCTGCAACAGGATGGGTTTTCTCAATATCATAGACATACACATATTTCATATTTTCCATGAACTTTGGGAATAATTTTTTCTTTCTTTGGTGGGCTTTGGCACCTTCAGAAGCAGTAGGTTGCGGAAGCAAGGTGCGAATGGCAAAGATAATGATTTGGCAAGTTTCTAGATGAAGGTGAAGAGACACTAGGAAGGAGCAAGGGAAAAGAGACTCAACAAAATTGAATATACATAAAATTGAAAATTAGAAAAGAAAGATTGTTACATGGATTTTTTTTACAAGAAACAACGAGACATCAATAAACATAGACACATGCACTATTAGCACTACATACATAAAACATTGAATACCAAAAAATGAGCCATAACTTGATTTAGATTAAATATCAAAATTTCCAATATTAGATATATGCAATCTAGAAGTAAAGAAATTGGTCAATCAAAAGGTCAATGGGACAGGAAAAGACATTCATTTCAATAGAGAGGCACTATAGTAAAAAAAATCCCCTAGGATATTATAAGTTAAGTAAGGGTAAACACCAAAGGATGTAAATATAAGATGGGTGAATTAAAGCGGTTAAACCTTTAATCATAAGAACACATTGCAGGTACAAATCGCTTTGCAAGGGTAGGATCCATAACTAAAGCAAGGAATTGATGAAGATGCAAGTACTAGAGCATGATGGAAGACTGGTATTTATGTCACATGTCTGCAATAATGTTAGGTCCTAAAGAGCCTACAATATCATCTATCATCACAAGATGATCAATTTGGTTTTTAAGAATGTTAGTAGAGTAAGGCTAGACAATCCTACAATGAAGTTGGGATTTTCCCCTAGAACCTCTCCTAACATCTATGCTGTACCCAAATTTGTGATGATGGCGATGGACATGGGTAAAGCACTGCTGAATGTAGTCAGGTCATAGAGAGATATGTGGGCCCATAGATCATCAAATGCTGAGCCCCCCATTTGATTTGCCTTTCCGGGCTTGTATCCCAGCTCCCAAGGGGTCAAACTGAGCTAAAATGTCCTGCCATTCCGCTGGGAGCAGATTCTTCTGTATGTTGCAAACAAAGCAGATTTAGCTGATCTTAAATCAACAAAATATGATTTAGTAAGCATGATTTATAAACTTCATACTTAAACCAAGCACACTCAAAAGCTCACAAGTTGAATGCTAAGAAAATGACAGGACGAGGCATCCATAAGACATTATGATGCAGAAAAAAAACAGACCAAAAAAGAATTCAAGGGAATTTTGAGCTCTCCAGGAACCCCTGAAGATCCAACTGCCAAGTTGGGAGGAGAGTCAGTTTCTTTTCTCTTCTGCTGAATTCTAACTTTTCAGCAATCTTCTGTGACAATTTGTTGTCACGTTACACACATAAATATGGATGTATGATCCATTGGCATGCAACAAGTGTTGATTATTACTTATAAGATTATAGCAGGTCTAGGGAGTGTTTTGAGTAGTTTTTCACTGCAAATCAAGTGTTGAGATCATTGTAGAAGCATTTTGTCATCTCAAATTGACCTTTGGATGCTCCATATTTGAACCATGCTTCTATTCTTGCAAATTGGTGATTTGGAAATGATGTACAGCCCCATGTTTGATGGAATTATCACCCACAATGGGTTTTTTAAGATAAAACTTGTCTTGATGACAATGTTTTGCTATTGCCGCCTTCTTTCATGCTCATTGTGCATTCTTATCATGTTCTTTCATTTCTAGCACAAAGGCAATCAATTTCATCTCTATGTTAAATGCTGGCTTATAAATAGAGAACATAAGAACAACAGATTTGTCATTTGTTTTCAGTTATACATGCTTAAGATTGGTGTGACACAGCCAATTATGGATTACTGCTCCACACAGTGAGATAAAGTTGATTGGGATGCTTTAATAATGATACAAATGGCATTCTTTGGTCTATTATTTTATTCTCATATATAGTTGAAATGTTTTGTATTTACTGGATGCTTAGTACCTTTATTCTCCATAGTGGACCAAATGAAGTAATCAGCACAACTCTAGGGTTCCCCTGCAAAAATCTATATCTGAGATTACTGTGTCCTAAAGAAAAAGGTGTGAAGTGTCTCTGATTATGTTACTGGAAGAAAATGGATAAAGACTTGCTTTAGTATTTTTATAGACAGTGGTATCTATCATGTATCACATAGTAGAAAGGTAACACAAATATAAGTGCTTCTTGGACTCCAACGATAGAGGGCAGAGAGACTGCAGATCCTGTCATCTTGTGGAATATAGTGGTCAGTCTCAACATATAACTGGTTAGACAATTGGAATTCTCATGCCATGTGATCAATAATGAGTCACTGAAGGTTAATGTTAATGCCATCTACAAAATATAAGAAACACTGAGCATAAAAAATAGCTTGGTGCTAAGCAGATGTTCAAATAACCTGACTATGTTGTTGGTATGTACTATCTCTAGCAACATTGTTGAGCAAAAACTAAAGTTACTGGGTTCCTTTGGTTTGTCCTGTACTTACCGAACATTTGGGTATGGGCTTGACAGAGGTTCAGTAATTCCATTAACTACAATTTATTGAAACTTAATTAACCTTTTCAACCTATTTTAATTTTTGGTTTGTGTATAAACAGGAGAATGTGCCTTCATTTATGAGTGGATGGTAAATGATCCTTACACTAATTATTTTTAAGTTTTAACTGTCCCTTCCATCTACTCATTTACAGGACTTGTAGTGCACAATACACTCAGCATTCTCCACAACACTCTTATTTTTCTTTAGTGCAATATTAATTACCTTGTATTCATTACACCTCTTTTTCTACTTTCCAATCATATCATTTCAATTCCAATCTAGAGTCTGCAATAAAAAACCATAGAACCTGTAGTGCAATGAAAATGTATGTGCTTGAATTTTCTCTGCTACACAGCCCAGCAAAGCATCTGGACCTTAAACTAGTGTCCTGTGGTGTTTTCTGCCAAATCATAACACTGGATGTTTCAACTTAAAGCAGCAGATATGATTATCAGCATTTGATAGACATCATGATGATTGATGATTGATGAATGTATTTACAATTCTGTATATTTTTTGTTTTTTTTGCATATATGTATAGATAATACAGCCGTACCCAAACATACTGTACCCAAGGAAAAAAAAAATCCGTACCGGTATACGCGTACC